>PVHP010002966.1:0-80977 GCA_004024765.1 Zapus hudsonius | reverse complement strand
GATCCCTGGGCCCCAGCCAGATCTCCTAAATCAAGTGCAGATCCTGGGCCCCAGCGAGATCTTCTAAATCTAGGGCAGGTGCTTGGGCCCCAGCCATACCTTCTAAATCAAGTGCAGATCCCTGGGCCTCTGCCAGACCTTTTAAATTGAGTCCAGATGTGGACCCCTTCCAGACCTTCTAACTCAGGTTATTCATTGTCAGGCACAATGAGCTGGTTTCTGAGCCCCTATATTATTTGTGGTACAGAAACTGGACCTCTGGGTAACAATGGGATTAAACTGTGATGACAGCTATGGGTACTGAAAGTTGGCCCAGCAAAACAACATGCTCAACTAGGAAAAGCTATACTCCAAGGTTATTTCTACTTTTATAGCCAGAGTTAGACTTTGAAATATAGCTCTCTGTGTACTAGAAATCATTCGGGATACAAACTCAAGAGTTTAAATGGAGAATTTCACAGATTATATAACAGTTCCCCAAATTGGAAACAGAAATGAAAGCTCGTGTGATTCAGAAAAATCAAGAAGTGTTTGGTCTAAGGGTTTGATGTAGAAATGCCAATTTGATTCTGATTACTTTTAGTAATTTTCCACTTCATTTCAAAATTATTAGTGTCACTCATAGCACTAGGTGTTTCATCCCTTTGCTTTCTCAATACCATTATTTTTGCTGTGTCTTCCCTTCCCTTCACTGCTAAACAACTCACTTCATGGCTGCATCGCTGACCGCTGTTTTCAACAGTCACTTGTGAGTTCCCACCAGGGTAATCAGTCATTGGTAGTCTCCATAAGCTGAAGATGACTTCTAATTTTATACAACTGAGCTCCAGCCATAATTTTAAGTATTATTTATATACGCATTCTTTTATTATTACATAACTACCCATTGAGTGTTGACCACATTCAAGAAGTCACCAGGTCCTACTGATAATAAAATACAGATATTCAATAGTAACTTAAGCCAGTAACTGTAGTAAGAGATACATACAGTGGAAATGTAAGAGCTTCTGGGGGACAGCCATGTGTCTGTAGACCAAGTGTAATCAAACTAGCCGAGGGCTTCAGAAAACATTTACTTTAAGGAAATAACTTTCAGGGGAGGCAAAGAAGAGCTGATACAGACACAGGAGGTGTGGGTGAAGGTTTTAGATTACACCTGCAACATCTGCAAATGTCTTGCAATGGAAAAGAAGCAGATAGATCAATGTGATTAGAGCCCAAGAAGACTCCCCAAGAGGACACCAGGGCATAAGTACAGAAAAGAGGAGGAGGAAGGTCAGGATATCAGAGACAAGGCTGAAGGAGATGGCAACCATTCACCTGCCACCAGGTGATTTTGCTGTCAGGTGTGGTCATTTGTGAAAAAATAGCTAAATTAATAGTAGATTTATCAGCAATGCAAGCAAAAGCATTATAAAATTTTCATAGATTTTACATGAAACTTAGGTCTTTTCTCTTTTCAAAATAAGTGAAATAGAATCCTGTGTCTCCAAGAGAAAAAAATCATTAACTCCTATATAAAAAAATCAGGATGAGAAATTATTTGCTTCTACTTTCCCTTTCGAAGGATGAGTACAAAAATTTGGATGTGTGTGTACATATGTGGGCAACTGTGTTTACCTCATTTGCTATCATGTCTTGCAGTTCTGAGGCTGCAGTGCTGCTGAAGGTGCCGATGGGTGGAGACAGCATCTCCCTAAATTCCTTGTCCCTAAATATCCCCATGTACCACAGACACATCATCTTGTAGGGGCCTCTTGCCACTACAGACAAACCCCAGATACATATGTCATTTGGGGCAACTGGCTTCGTATGAGTACTGGGGAATTGAACCAGTGTCTTCAAGCTTTGCAAGCAAGTGTCCTTAACCACTAAGACATCTCTCCAATCCCCAACAATGATAGCAACTTTTGATAATGGCAACTGCCTGCCAACAACAAAAGGCCTACAGAGCAACGTAACTATCAACTTACAATTTTAATAAGCTGTGAGATAATGGCTGCACCTCATGTTGCATCGTTGCATGCAGAGAGTCATGGAGCACGTTCTCTTGCAGACTGAATTGTTGAAAAATACGTCCTAAATAAATTTTGTTTGAAAATGCCATAATTAAACCTGGTAGTTTATTTTAATTTAAAAAATAAAACATTATTTTAAGCAACAAAATATTAATAGCCGCAGAACTGATTCTTTCTTCATCTACTGAGTCAAACACTGTATGTTTTCTAGTTAAAATGTTTTCCTCTTTCAAATGGTCATATTCAAATCAGGATATTGTATTTTCAGATACCATTGCTCACAACCTTCATCTTTATTTCTTTGTCTCATCCTGTATACACACTTAGATGAAACCTCACACAAAAATGGCATTTGAAGATTTCTTTTTTCAGGAGTATTTCCAAAAACACCAAATTTTGTAATAGGGAATTTGATACATATGGAAAGATCGAGTCTAAAAAAATAGATTTTGTGTTTCTGAAAAGAAACACTAAAGGCTGAAAGCACCATCTTCGAAATGATCCCATATTCCCCGGCCCATCTCCAGAGGCAGTAACTAGTTCTCAGAGTGTAAATTCCACAACACTCACCACCAAACCTCTTTCACACCAGATCTCTGTCTTCAGCTGCTCCTTGGGAAGGTTTTCTGCTTATTAACTTAATGAGAAAAGAAGCCTCTAGCTTATCAGTGAAGTGCTAAGGATAAATTTCTGGCCTTAATGGATGCCCTCAGAGTATTACTGCGAATTAGTGGAAGAACAAAAGAAAGTCAACTCTTAACACTCAGCAGCTGCACTGGAGCCCAACGCACAAATGAGTCCCTGTCATTCCCGAATCCTCTGAGATGGTCTAAGTAGAGAACCCTAACCAATTACCATTGCTTTGCTAAGTGGCTCATATTTAAAAGCGACTCTGGCGCTATTTCATTTTTATTAAAACCCATGGACCAACACATTGAGAATCTGCTAATCAACTTCCTTTGAAAGGAGGGAAGAGCCAGAAGTCTTACGTAGTCTTTCCCTTTGAGCTATAACCTGGAAACCTATTCTGTAAGATGTTACAACTTGTCAAAGATTTTTTCAACACTCATGTCAGTGGACCATTTGTTGCTTCCTAACTCACAGTTTTAACTATAGAACACATCTCTAATGTACTATTTCTTTCATTATTTTAGAATATGATAGCCTCCAAAGTGTAAAGGTTGGAAATGCTATTTTTTAAAGCAAAAATACCTATAGTCTGGTGAGATGAAACTTCAGCACCTGATAGTGAATACAGGTCCAAATACAGCGTTCGTGTGCTTCAGCTGACTCACAGCCAGCACAATTATTTTCAAGAGTCACTACTAAAGAAATCTCTGATCAAACTTAGTCAATCAAATGTCACAATAAAAATAACTGACGTTTTAGAATTGAAATGTGCTTGATTACAAAGAAAGTTGAATATCTTCATAAATTTCAGACCCTTTTTGTCAAATGTGTCAAGGGTTAAAGGGGTGGGTCATCATATTTGCACAAGCCTTTGAAGTGAGCTTCTACTACTACCTCACAGTACAATGGTAGATAAGGCACTTCACATGTGAAATCACCTTTTCCTCCTCTGTAACCCCATAAGCCCGCCCCCAACAACACAGTTTCATCGAGGTTGTAAAACCCAAACTGCCATCAGCTGAGGATCGATCTATCAGAACACATTCATTTGTTTGTGGGGGACACCTGGATCAAACCATAACAGTTTGCCCCTGGCCCCCACAAACTAATAATCATACATGATGTAAATACAGTGTGTTCAGCTCAACTCCTAAGGGTGCCGACTAATTTTATATTCTTAGTGATAGAAGCAGGGCATGTTAGCTGAGTCCTTCACAATGCATTACACACAGATGATCATATGCAATGTGTATACAAATGTTCTACTGTACAATAGTTTTAAAATGTATACAGGAAATTTTATTTCTGTGATGTCCTCAAATAATATTACTTTAATGTTTTTTTTAATTTTCATTTGCTTTAAAACAAAATATTCTGAAAATAATTTAGAAAGAAATCAAAGAGAAATATCAAGTACTCTCCTGAAAGGGAATTAAATATGATTTGAGGATCTATTCCTATATGGGAACAAACAGAAATTAAGACACACTAAAATTATTAGAGTAGAAATGGAGTGCCACAAAGCAGATACACCTAAGGAAAGGCAATTTTGTTTTGTCTGCCTTTGGCAATGCGGAGAAACAAGAGAGAAAACAAAATTTAAAAATAATGTCCACACACAGTAACTCATACATTATCTTGTGGTCAGGCCACAAGAATTAATTGTGTATTCTAATACAGATTAACTCAAAGAGTCTTTGTGGGGACAGTGTTTAGTGGAGAAAAAACTGCTCTTTGACTATAAGGCCAGCAATACAGGCTCAAGAGTGAGCACGGTAGTTCTGACCTGTAATTCCAGGAATAGGGAGGCTGCAGAGAACTGTCAAAGAGTTTGAGTCAAGTTTGGGCTATGTAGCAAAAACCTGTTCCTTGAATACTAAAACACATAAATAAAATTAGAAATTAAAAATGGAAGCCTGGTGTGGTGCGCACCTTTAATCCAAGCACTCAGCAGGCAGAGAAAGGAGGACCACCATCTGGGTCTGAGGCCATCCTGAGACTACATGGTGAATTCTAGGTCAGCCTGGGCTAGAGCAAGACCCAACCTCAAAAAAAAAAAAAAAAAAAAAACAGAAAAGAAAAGTTTCAGGGATTTTTGTTTCTGCTCAATAAAACTTAAAAAAAAAAAAACAAGCTCATAATGTAATCCTTATCTTTTTTAATTTTTAACTTCCCAGAAAAATCAGTGTTTTGTGCAAAAATGAGGATTCATAGAAATAACATTTACAAAATGTTTAGAAACTATTGGGAAAGATCACAGGTGAAAAATATAAATCTATGAATACACAAATCTATTTTAACAATGATAAATAGATTAGAAAACAAAAAACTGCTTCAAAATAACATATGTACAAATTATTCATCTATATGAAAATCAATATGCATATATGCACATAAGCAAATAACATGTCACATAATTCATACCAAAACAGATAAAAATGGTGGAAAATTATTCAACCTAAGAATCAGCATCATATTCTGCATTTAATAAACTGGAATGTTTTACAAATAACTTTTAGTGTTACATCTAAAGAAACCAAAAAGGAGACAGAAAAGAAGGCATGGTTTTTACTTCAAGAAAATCAAGAAATGCAAAAGCAGATTTGCATGTCGTATTCTCAACAAAGAATAAGGGCAGTGCCTTCTAGAAGAGTCATGATGACACTTAAGTGAGATAATACTTAGACAAAGTGACTCTTGGGAGACAGGAGTCTTACGATCTTCGTCACTATGTTCTCTTGTCAACGAAGGGGCACTGAAAGGAATAAAAGGAAAACAGAAGCCTTGGGAAGAGTATGAGAAGGGCTGGGGCTGCACCTCAGCAGGTACAGATAGGACTTTCCCAGGACTCTCAAAGCCAGTGGTTCCGTCCCCAGCTGCACACACTGGGGGGTGACGGCTCAGGCACTCGAATGTCCTTGTGAGAATTTGAAAGGAAATCACGTTTTAGTATAATCCCAGCCCTGCACCTTCCCCAAGGTAGCCTCAAGATATCTGATGCATTTTGGCAATTACTAAAACTAATACAAGAAGTGGCAGAATGAATCTGAGTGCTCATTGCTAGCCAGAGATCCTTCTCGTGGACGGGACTCAAGCCCATCAAAGTAGGAAACGAGAGGCTGTCCAGAGCTTCACACTGAAAAAGGATCATAGCGTTCCCCACTCCCTGGCCCAGGAAACACTGGGAAAGAGGGGATGGAAAGATGTAGGTAGGCATTGTCTGGGCCACTGTGGTGCAGCCACGACCCCTCAGGGCTTCTCAGTATTCTCCATAAGAACAGCATGGCTCTAAGCCCATTGAGACTTTCCCCAGAAGGGCAGAAGAGAACACCTGGAAATGAGAGCCATCAGGTGATGGTGACAGGGGAGAGGGGCCAACAGCAGATTATGAGATGACCCGACCCGTGGGCCTAGTCAACGAGGGTCACGAGGGGGACCCTAGCCTGGATGAGTGGGAAAGAACGGGAGCGAGAGACGAGACCAAGACAGGAGTCTGATCAAGGTCTGTTGATTGCAGGCAACAGGCGAGCTTATATGCTAAGAACAAGGAGGCGGCTGCAGGTTTCACTTTGCACAATACTTTGCACAATAGTATAAGTTTTCAAACCCTGTTGCCTTAGGCGGTCACAGGGGCCTGGTATTATTGTAATTAGCTGCAAATGGCTGGTTTCGGGAAGCACATAACATTGCCAGATTTCCGCATAGCTCAGGGTCCACAGTGGTGCCTCAGACCCTGACAATGAGATAGGAACATGGTCAAATTCCTGTATGTTTCATGTTCTTAGTCAAAAGTAAAACATGTACGATTTTTAAATAAAAATATATTGTCTGCTATCAAGTAAAGCAGAACACGGATAGCAAATGTGTGTTTTGCTTTTAGGGTCAAATGATTGACTGTTTACTTTGCCCTCATCTATTGAGAGGAGCTGGATAGAGCATCTATTACGTGTAAAGCACAGTTGGTCCATCAGGAAGAGTACTACAGTAAGGCACACAAGCCCTATACTTCACAAAGACCATGTTCTTCAGGGAGATAAGAAACGATGGAAAAAGAGTCGAAATAATTATTGAGTGAACTCAATATTATGAAAAATTGGGGGGCTGGGTATAGAGCTCAGTTAGTAAAGTGCCTGCCCAGCATGAATGAATCCCTGGCTTTGGTCCCAGCACCGCATAAAACGAGGCGTGGTTATGCCTACCTGTAAGCCCAACTCTAAGTGATGGCAGCCTCAGATACATGAGACCCTTCCTCAAAAAATAAAATATGTCTGTAGTTCATCTGTGACTGCACAGGAAGTTTCAGTGTGGATGAAGCAGGCCCTTGGGAAGCAGGAATGGAGGAGCTGAGGTGGGAAGCCTGTGACCGTCGGATCAGAAAGCAAGGCCCCGTGACTGGGAGAAAGGAAGAAAGGGGTGGGTAACAGGCGTTGTGCTTGGAGGTCAGGGGATGGGAACAGACTCTGCCTTGTCTAAAGGGATAGGGTTGCGAGAAAAGCAAGCGGTGTCGATGAGAGGATGCTTGAGCTCATCTGGACTAAAGGCACTTTGGAGATGGGCCTGGATGAATGGAGCGCAAAGGAAGAGGAAAGGAGGCTTATTTGGTGCTGGTTTGCTTAACTAAGGCGACTGAGCAAAAGGATAAATACTGTGAAAGTAGCCATAGGAAGGGGTAAGAGAAGGAGGTGGCGTGGATAGAAAGGAGAAATGAGAATTTTCAAAATATTGGGGAAAATGTATTCCCCCCACAATCCATCTCTGTGCTGACTCGTTGCTTCCATTGCACTTCTGGGCTTCACAAAGCAGGTGTCCCTTCTCGACCTGGGAGTAGTGGTCAATGTGTCTGCCCACCTCTCTTGCTTGGTCTCTTCATTACTGTCTGCCTAGTACCACAATTACTCAGCTTTTTATTGTATTGTTAGATTCCAGAAAGCAGGACTCGGGACATACTGTCATCATGGACGGCCACTTGGAAAACGCGGCATTTATAACTTGGGATGCGATGCTGCTGCTCATTCGGTGTCTCTGTCGAAGTGGAAAGGTGTGCTTATTTGTTTTGTTGCCTGTCCACCTGCCCTCCCACTTGAGAATGAACTCCAGCGGAGGGAGGGAGAAGTAAAATAAGAAGGGGCCAGGGAGTAAAATAAACACCCTAGTAGTATGGAAACAGCTTTCTCTGGTAATGGCCTTGGAAGCCTTGTAATTAAGGCAAACTACCAAAGCTAAACAGACAATTAGCCTGTCCTTTTGGGGTATAAACAAGGTGGAGATTCAAACATTTTCTGGAAGAGCTCTGCAGAAAGAGAAGCCTCTTGGCCCGCCTTTAATTTATCTCCTTTTCTCTTGCGTCAGCAATGCCAGATATTTTTGAATGAACGCATGCAGGGGTGAGTGAGCGCTCGCAGGACTGCATTTGCGATGGTCAGGGTGTGGTGTACATAGGTCACCCAGTTGGCACTAAGAGAAGTTCTAAGTCACTTCGGAATGATGGCTGAGCACACTGGAGTTCACCTCCACTTACATACGCAAAAATCGTTCAGCAAAGCAGAAGTCCCGGGCTTAAACCCGAGAAGGCATCTCAGCAGCCTGGCCATAGTTTATTTTCAAACATGCTGTGTCTGCGGAATGTTGTGTAATGATGATGAAAGAAAGCCCTTACCGAATAGTTACCGTCCAATCATTCAGGACCCAGCCCCTCCCAAAGCTTGCTGTCACCTCCTGGGCTCCTTAGAAATTAACGTCTCTTGCTATGATGAAGAAAATACTGTGCGATGACTGTGTCTTCCAATAGTGAGAATGCGAGTGCTGGAGAGCCTGACTCATCTGCACCAAAGACTGATTGTTGGAATCACTCTTAAGCCCTCTGGGGCCCCTTTTCTTTCTGCTGTTTTCTTCAGAAGAGAAACAGTTTTATTCTGCATCTGTAGAAATCTCTCTTAGTAGTGCCTTGAACATACAGTTTGTCTTAAATATTCTGTAATTTGCATTTAGCAGAACATTATCTCCATCTAGTTCAAAGAGTCTTGTGTGAACTCTGTTTTATTTATGAAGCCATGAAAAACTCTCCTTGCTCTCTTACATGCCTTACATTTGATGAATTATGGAAGAATTTTGAAATCTAATTAAAGATGGTCTTTACCATTCCATGGCAATTTTACTAAATCAGGCTTTGTAGTGATCCCGTCAGATTGCCTGAGACAGACAGCCTCAGAAAGGTAGACAGGGCTCACTGCAAAGTAATTAGGCCATGCTAAGCAGAGGGTGGTCCCAGAGGTCACCCAGCATTTTAATAAAGTGTCATGACTTGTAGAATCCTAAGAGGAAGTTGCAACTGGAGAAGTGGGGAGCTTTTGATTGGGTAAGATAGACAATATGAATCCACACACCTCCCAACACTCTCTGTACTAAGCAGAATACTTACAATGATGTTCATTTCATTTGTTAATGCCTGAGATTCTGCAACTGTTGAGTTGCTGGCTCACAGACCAAGCTTTTGCATGAAATACAAGCTAACTTTGGACATTACTTCTCACTTCTGAGAGGAGGGCATTAGCTCTGATGCTATTCTCAAGTATAACAAGAAAGGGGAACTGTTCAGTGAACATACATGATTCAGTGCTTTTGAGATTATTAGTGCCTTGGATCACAGATATCCACACTGGCTTTCACTACCTAACTTTATGTCTCAATGTCTTCTATGGGAGGCCATCAGAAACACCAAATACCCCATCCTCCACACCCATGTTTCGCATCCATTTACACCACGGCATCTGCTGTCTTGGTATGAAGGAAGCTTGGTACTTGGCTCTGAGCTGTCTTCCCATGCTTGCCTCTGCTCAAGGAGCACAGAGCATTTAGTCACTGGGTTATTGTGAGAAATAGAACATGACCTGGCTCACAGCAGAAATGTATACATACACACATGTCCATATTCCATGCATACATGTTTACTTATTAATGGTGAATGAATGCTTCTTCCTTTAAAGTATTTTGTGACATGGTTATCACCCAATAAATCAGAAATGAATAAAAGTGTTTAAAATATCTTCAGGAGTCCTGGAGTCTAGTCCAGTTGACCTCATTAGACCTCAGGGTGGCTATACATCAATGGAATGCTGGTGAGGATATTTTTATTGTAGAGATATACATTCCATGAACTTGTTTTCTGGTACCCATGTCCTTATGAAATCTTAAGTATGAATACAAGCTATGACTTAATTCTGCCCGTCTGTAGGTAAGATGAGAGCCTGAGAAAGATTACTCCCAAGAGATTATGATGCCTCTCTGTCTAGGAGACTCCCTCTTCTGCTGAGGGTGAAAAGTTCTTGTGACCACAAACTGAAGTTTGCCTCCAGGTCCTTAGTGACAAGAAAGAGTCTCAGTCTAAGGACCCATCAAGACCTGCACATTGCCAACAGCTATGTGAGCATGGAGATGCCTCCTTCTCCAGTCAGGCTTCATAGGTCGCAACCCCAGCCAAGCAAAACCCTTCCAAAGAGGAGCCTGCTGAAGTCCTGCTAGATGCCGCTACAGAAATTAAATGTATAGTAATATTTCTCTGTATTAATAAGTAACTAATATCAACATGGGAAAATTCCTTTGGTCATAATGAAATATACTGAGTCGAGTCTCCATGGGGGGAAATGAATGAACCCAGATTCAACCAAGTAGCCTCTGCAGCTAGAATTTCGACTTTAGCAGATCTCAGCCAAAGGAAAGGGCTCATTAAAACAATTTGGCCATAGACAAAAATATGGTTCCTGTTTTGCTCTTCCTCATTTATATATTTATTTTCTGAGGTAGCTTCCCACTCTAGTTCAGGCTGGCCTGGAATTTGCTCTGCATTCCCAGGCTGGCCTCGAGCCAACAGGGACCCTTCAATCTCTGCTTCCCTAGTGTTGGGATTAAAGACAGGCACCACCACACCATGCACCTCTGCTTCTTCGTATTTGCAGTGGTGTGTTTGTGCAGGCACACATGCCACAGCACACATGTGCAGTTTTCAGGACAACTTTGTGTGCAGGTCTTGCCTTCTTTGTTTTTGAGGCAAAGTATCTACTTGTTCACCATTGCATTTGCAGGCTACCTGGGCCGGCAGCAGCGAGGCAGTTCTGTCTCTGGCTCCCTTCTTGCCCTGGGCACGTCTTACACTAGCACTACAGTGTCTGGCTTTTTACATAGATTCTGGAATTCCAAGCATGGGTAAGTATGCTTTCACAGCAAGCACGTCAACCGCTTCTGCATTTCTCCTCATGTGTCTCTTAGTATTTTCCCTCACATTTTCATCTCCCCAGTTATTAGCTGGCAATTTTTTTCTCTGTAGGTTAAGAAAACAAATCACATAGTGTGCACATGACCTTTGTAAATTGCTCAGCAAAGCAAACACTATTTAAATTAATCTTATCTGAACTTGCATTGAAATAAAATCACATTTCAGCCATTGAAAGAGGGCATCATTCATTAGTCTACCTAGATAAACCTATTTTTAAAAAAACAGAATTAGTCACATTGTACAAAATACCATTTACTGTATGGGTTTCATACATGGGGGATCTTAAGAGACTGACTATACACTGGAAAAGACCCAACAAGAAGATATGTTGGAAGCCATTTTTTGTAAGCTTCTCACTAAGTTTATTTTTCTTGAAAAATAAACAAAACACATAAAAGTAACCCGTATCAAGGTAGTTGAAGTATGCACAGGATTACAGGATGCTTGCCAAGTTTATATTCCCATGACAGCAGAACAAGAAATACATCATGAGAACATGAAGCCTCCCAGGTGAGGGCTGGAGGGGGTTGGCAATGGTGAGAAAGAGGACTTTTAGCAGCAGCAAATGCAGGGCAATGCTAACCCCTTACCTCACAGATAGAAGATTTGCTTAATTAACATGTATTATCACAGCCCAGAGAAACATCAAAGGCTTTCCTGGTGAAGAGAAATTTGGCTGCCAACCAAAGATTGGTTCCAGATGAAGAACTGGAAAGTTAGTGTATCGGAAGTTACTCCACTTCGCAGAAATATATGAAAATGTGAACCTTCACAGCAATAACCATCTTCAAATATGTTTTATAAAACTCAATTCTTGGGCTTTACATTGGTAAATGGAAGTAATATCTGATCGCAATCATTACCCAATACTTGTCTATAGGTCTAAATTACTGAAGGTTCTGTAATAAATAAGCACCTACCTTGACTTACTACAAAGATGGATACATGGATAAATGGATGATGGGAAAATGTGCAGATGAATGGATGGATGGATAGATGAATGGATCAATCAACTCATATCAACTCAAGCTATTTTTGAATAAAATTTAAAGTATTTTTCTACTTACAACTCATCTTCACTAGGGACTGCAAAATATCATCAATGCCCGAATCTAAGATATTAAATGACAATAACTTCAATGACTCCTGTACTCAACTACATGCAGGCCAAAAAACCAATGTCTGATAAAGATTTTCTTTTTTTTTTTTCATTTTAAATTTTAACTTTGTAGGGGCTGGAGAGATGTCTCAGCTATTAAGGAGCTTGCCTGAAGAGGCTAACTACCTGAGTTCAATTTTCCAGGAGTCCAGCTGCAAGGGCTGATGGCCCTGGCACACCCATTAACTCTCTCTCTCTCTCTCTCTCTCTCTCTCTCTCTCTCTCTCTCTCTCTGCTTGCGAATGAATAAGTAACTATGAATAAATGAATAAATTTTATTTTTCCCATCTCCCTGTCCCCCTTCCACTGCTCAGTGGGATAGCTGATGTTCACTGTGGCGTTGTGGGTTATGAGCTGTGAGACCAGCCGTCAGTCAATGTGGGGTAGGGAATGCCTCTGGATATTTCCTTTTATCCTGTGGCTCGTACAATCTTCCTTCCCCCTCTTCTGCAAACATCCCAGAGCCTTGGTGGGTGTGTTTTAAGTCTATTTTAGTGCTTATTTTCATCTTTGGTGTATTTTGAGGATCCTCAGTGCCCATCACCATCACCCTGGGGCAGGTTGTCAGGCTGGCCGATGAAGCGGCACTCTTGCTCATCTCGGCAATTCCTCTGTGGTTTCATCTGGCCCTAGCTGATGAGTGAGGGCGGTCCATCTTCTGCCAGCTATCATTTCTTGTCTTATTGACAGATTTTGGTTATCCTCAGCTCTTGCTACCTTTTGAATAATAAAAGGGGTTCTTTAACAGAGAGTGGAATCAGAGTAGGTTAAATGGGATGAGCTTTTTTAATTTAGTAGAATTTGATGGGTGTAGCCTCTCTTTAGACCCAAGGTTATTGGAAGCTTCTTGTTGGAGTCCATAATCTTGGTCTCCATAGTATTTGAACTTGAGTCCCAGTTCCAGTTATGGGTTCTGTACCACAGATCTCTCAGCTAATGGGGAGCCATCACTTGCCCACCTAGGCATTGCACAGGTGTTGTCATGCTGGTTGTTTTCTTCTATCAGTGTCCCCTGCCTGTTCACAACCATATTCCCTCAGAAGCTCATGTAGAGCTTTCCAGCACTATAAGGGCTAATGATCTGGGAACTGGTTTACAGTCAGAACTCTCAATGTCTGGGTCAGCATATGGAATGTCTTCAGCATTAGGGTCTTTCCATTTACCTCAGGCAGGTAATCACGTGCTTTGACAGAAGCCTGTGTTGTTTCAGGACATTGTAGGTCTCTCTGATCAACAAGTCAATAGAGGCAGCAACCAATTTCTGGTACTGGAGTTACAAGCTAGAGCCCAGTGTTTAAGAGATCATCTTCTCCAGGGCCCTTCTTACCCGACAATCCCACCATACTCCTTTGAAGAATTATGTCTTTCAGTCTGCCATCAATGAGTAAGGTTTCTATGGTACCAATTCATTTTGGATTTAGTTTTGTGTGCACTTACCCTACCCTCTCATCCCTTCCCCCAAACCCTTCCATCCCTATTACCTGTCCATTGACTTGCCTGTCAGGTATGCCTGCAACTCAAGTAGGCCAGGTTAGGAGGCAAAGGTGAGGGAGAATATCTGGGGTTTGTCTTTCTTTTGCTTGTGTGAGTTCACTGAATATGGTCTGTTCCAAGTCCATCCATTTTCCTTCAGATTTCTTTATGTCATCTTTCCTTACTACTGAGTAGAATTCCATTCTGTATATGTACCATATCTTTGATATCCCTTTGTCCATCTGGGTTAATTCCAGGTCTTAGCTATTATGAATTGAGCAGCTATAAACATGGTTGAGCAAAGGTCTCTGTATCAAAGCCTTTAGGGTAGAAGCCAGTGGAGGAATACCTGGGTGTGTTGGTAGCTCTATGTTAATCTTTTTAGGAGTCTCCATATTGATTTCCATACGGCTATACAAGTTTGCTCTCCCACCAGCAGTGAATGAGGGTTTCTCTTTCTCCACATCCTTGTCAACATTTCATGGCTATTTATTTTTTAATTATTGACATCCTGACTGGAGAAAGATGGAATTTCATAGTTGTTTTAATTTTTATTTCCCTGATGATTAATGATGTTGAACATCTTGAGTATTAGTCATTTGTATGTCTTCCTTTGAGAATTCTTTAAGTTCTCTGCCTTTTTTTGAGTGGATTGTTTGGGCTTTTATTATTTAATTTTTTTAGTTCTTTGTAGACTCTAGGTCCTTGTGAGTGGTATGGCTGATAAAGACTTTCTCCCATTCTGATGGTGTTTTGTAGGCTCTGATTGTGGTATGTCTGTACAAAAGCTTTTTAGCTTGATGAGGTACCACTGGTTGAGTGATTATGTAATTACCTGGGCTACTGGGATAATGTTCAGGAAGTCGTTCCCTACTTCTATGTTGTGAAGAGTTCCCTCTATTTTTCTTCCAGGCATTTAAGAGTTCCAGGTCTTATACTGATGTCTTTAATCCATTTGGAGTTGACTTTTGTGAGTGGTAAGAGCAGTGGGCCTAGTTTCATTTTTTACTTGTGTTTGTCCAATTTGTCCAGCACCATTTGTTGAAGATGTCTTTTCTCCAGTGTGTATTGTTGGAACCTTTGTCAAGGATCAACTAGCTGTAGCTACTTGAACTAAGGACTGAGTCTTCAATTGTGTTCCCTTGGTCTACGTGTCTCCTTTTTGCCAGTGCCATGCTGTTTTTGTTACTATGGCTTTGAAGTATAGCTTTAGATTGCGTATGGTGATACCTCCCAAAGTGTTTCTTTGCTGAGGACATATTTTGATATATAAGACCTTCTGTCATTCCATATGAATTTTGCGATAGCTTTTTTTTCTGTCTCAGCAAAGAGTGATAATGGGATTTTTATTGGTATTCCATTGAATCTATATATTGTTTTTGATAGAATTACCATTTTCACAATATTGAGTCTACCTATCGAGGAGCATGGAAGGTCTTTCCATCTTCTCATGTCCTCCTCAATTTCCTTGAGTGTTTTTATGTTTTCATTATATAGGCCTTTCACATCCTTGGTTAGTTTTATTCCAGGGACTGTCTCCCTGATTTCTTTTTCTGTATGTTTGTTATTTGCATACAGAAAGACTCCTGGCTCTTTTGTGTTCATTTTTTAAAAAAATATTTTATTTATTCATTTCCAAGGAGAGAAAGAGGAGAGACAGAGAGAGAGAGAGAGAGAGAGAGAGAAAGAGAGAGGGGGGAGAGAGGGAGAGAGAGAGAGAGAGAGAGAGAGAGAGAGAGAGAGAGAGAGAGAGAGAGAGAGAGAGAGAGAGAAGGAGAAAGAGAGAGCACCAGGGCCACCACCTTGTGGGTCTCCTTATGTGGGTCCTCCTGGGGAATTGAACCTGCGGCCTTAGGCACTGGAGGCAAGTGACTTAAACACTGAGCCATCTCTCCAGCCCTTGTGTGTTCATTTTGTATCCTGCCATTTTTCTGAAGGAATTTATCATCTTTAGGAGTGTTACGGTAGACCTTTGGGTCCATTATGTATAGGACTGTGTAATCCTCAAATAGGACTAGTTTGACTTCCTCTTTTCCAATTTATGTCCCTTTTACATCTTTCACCAGTCTTATTGCTTGGACTAGAACTTCAAGCACCATGGTGAAGAGCAGGGGTGAGTGGTAGAGATGTCTCGGCTTGTTGGTTTGTGTTCTTTTTCATTGGGATAGAAGACTTAAGATTTATTTTCTTTAGTGAGTGCTCTGTTTGGGTTTGGGCAGAATTGGAGTGGGAAGGCATTGCCTCCCCAGATGTGCATGTGTGGAAGTTACAGGCGGGCCAGCAGCTCTGAGCTAGTGACTATAGATTATAGGAGAGCTGTGGGTGGAGGTGGGCAGCCCAGGGTGGGTGCACAGGCACCAAATGCGTCACACTCCTTACCAGTTTGGGATACATAGACCCCAAACCTACTGACTCCCCTAGAGCACAAGCTCCAGACAAATGGTACCCTTCACCTGCCCGGAGTGCCCTAAACATGCTGGTGCCCCAAAGGCACGGACCCCAAACACACCACACCACTCACCAGCCTGGGAGCACAATTCTTCATTACTTTTGTCTCACGTTTAGACTGAAAAAAAGTAGATTTATGCATTTTGACTTAGATTTTTATTTCTCTATCTGAAATTCATTTTATGGTTTTGTTTGCATAAATTTTCAGAATGAGAAAGGGACCTGTAGAGGGAAAACCAGGAAACCCTGAGTGTGAAGGGACATTTTGCTGTGACATCAAGCAAGCCATACCAAACTTCCCATCCCCCAGCACAGCTGCAGTAAAGTAAGGATTTTCTCTTTTCTATTTGTGATACCTCCTCAGCTCTCTACACACACCAGCATCTTTCAGAGATGCAACATAAGACAACACTATTTCACAAAATAAGCTCTTTAGCTGATAAAGCCCAGATTCAGATCTTTCTATTTCCAAGAGATGCCTCAGGTAATGGATTCTGATGCCTGTCCTGACATGTGGAAAAACAAGCTTACTCTTTTTGGGGCTCTGAAACTTGTCTTAGGCATGGCAATTAATAAATAATAGAAACTAAACACTGTGGAAAACGACAAGAAAAGAAAATGTGCTCACTTGGCCAGTGTGTCACTGTTTTCTGTTCTCTAGTGAATTTGCATGTCTGGAATTGGACAGAAGACATTTGGAGGAAAATCGGAGGGGCTTTGTCTTCACTCGCAAAGATGAGATAGGTTTTTTGTTTTTGTTTTAGTTTAGACGTATTTGCAATTTCTTTGTACTAACAGTACACACCTTTTTGCATTATGTGGCCTAGGGGGTGCTAAATTATAACCAGACATCTGTTGTTTTCTTAGTCTCTTTCAAAGTACTTCTCTCAAGGATGTATTAGATTAAGGAAATCACTTGGCCACTCTGGGTGTGTGTTTGCATGGATATGTTGGAAATCATTATCTCTATGCCATGGATCATGGAATAACTTGCAACTGAAGAGCTCTCTACAGTGGCCAGCCCATAGGAAGCACTCCACAAGGAAGAGCTGATCTCAGGGCAGGACGATTCACCAGGGCCACCATCTTCCCTGGCTGGCATTCCCTGTCACTGCCACCATGACTGTCATGTCCTCTAACTTGAAAAGACAGGAATAGAAATTTTGAGTATTCATCAAATAGAGCATGTCATCACTTAAGTATAGACATCAAAAACAAAAGAATAAGAATTTTGACAACGGATGCTCCCTTGGAATTTTGAGCCATTTAAGTATTTATGTGCCTTCACTACCGCTGGAGTCCTTGACATCAAATATATCTAAGTTCATTTTATACCTTTCATTTAAGAATAAATAGCATTATGGAAAAAATCTGTAACACTGTATACAATGATGCTAGCTTTCCATGTTAAATATATATTTTTTATAATACACCTTTTTCAGGAAATGAAAAGTAGGAAAACATTGAAGTAGTTTTTACTATTAATAGTTAAGTCACTATTTTTCAATATTCAGAAAAAACATCAGAAAACAGATTTGAATAAAAAATGAAGTTGTTGTGTCAAGAAATCGGTGATAGGAACATTAGAGAATCTAAACACACACTGGAATCCAACGTGAAAGGCCCATCATCCAGGGTCTCTGTGCAAGGTGAGCACTCCTGCAAAGGGCTTATTAAACAGAAGGTATGGGGTAGTCACAGGAAATATACACGCCCAACAATGGTCTGCAAGAAAGATAATTACCACAGTAGCTTTTGTTCTAAGCACATGACCTGCTAGTGTATTGAAGGGAGACAGATTGTGTTAATGTTATAAAGTTCTCAAGGAAATAATATGGAGACAAGAAGTAAATTAAACCTCACGGGACGAGGTAAAGAAAAGCTCCATATTTTCTGAATAGTCGGGTATTGAGGAAAATCTAGAACTCAGTTGTACCTGCTGTCTTAGTTATTTCCTTTGTTGATATTTCTTTTAAATTCTAAAATGCCGATACCCTTTCCTTGATGCAGAATCTGCCTTAAATATTCAAATAATAGGTAAAGGAGAAACAGGAAAACTACAAAATCAAGAAATAGCAAGAGTAAATAAAAACAGTTCAATAATAACTCTAAGCATCAATGGTCTCAATGCTCCTACAAAATGACACAGACTTACAGACTGCATTAAGAGGTAGTAGGGTGAAGATTAATATAATGGAAACAAGAAATACAAAGAATTAATGAAACAAAGAGTTGGTTCTTTGAAAGTATATGTAAAATTAATAAGAGACACAAATTAATAAAAATAGAGATGAAAAAGGTACCTTTACAACAAATACCAATGAAATTCAGCAAATCATAAGGACATATACTCCTCTAAGTTTAAATACCTGAAAGAAATGAATGGTTTCCTTGATATATATGACCTACTTAAATTAAATCAAGATGAGATAACTATTTAAACAGACCTATAGCAAGCACTGAGATCCAAGCCATTATAAAAAAAATCTCTCTACTAAAAAAGTCCAAGCCCAAATGGATTTATCAGTGAATTCTATGAGATGTTCACTGAAGAACTCACAGCAATGCTGCTCAAAATTTTCACAAAATAGAAAAGGAAGGAATAGTGTCAACTTCCTATGAGGCCAGCATTATAGTGATACAAAAACCAAAGACCAAACCAAAAAAAAAAAAAAAGAAAGAAAAAGAAAATTACAGACCAATCTCCCTTATGAACATAGATGCAAAAAATTTCAACAAAATACTGGCAAACAGAATACAAGAATACATTAAAAAGATCATTCACCCTGATCAGGTTGATTTTATCAACAGTTGCAGGGATGGTTCAACATATACAAATGAATAAATGTAATATACTTATATAAGCGGGCTGATGGACAAAAATCACATGATCATCTCAATAGATGCAGAAAGGGCATTTGACAAAATTCAACATAACCTTCATGATAAAAGTCCTAATGAACTTGGGAACAGAAGGAACATGTCTCAACATAATAGAGGGCATTTATGGTAAACCTATAGCCAACATACTAAATGGGGGAAACTTGAAGCATTTCCACTAAGATCAGGAAAAGACAAGGGTGTCCTCTGCCCCCAGTTTTATTTAATATATTACTGGAAGTCTTAGCTATAGCAATAATGCAAGAGAGAGGTCAAAGGGGGACAAACTGGGAAGGAAGAGATCACATTATCACTATTTGCAGATGATATGCTTCTATACATAAGGGACCCTGAAGACTCTGTCAGTAAACTGTTGGAGCTGATGAACATTTTTAGCAATGTAGCAGGATACAAAGTCAACTCACAGAAATCAGTAGCCTTCCTATGTACCAACAAGAATCAGGCTGATGAAATCAGACAAACACTCCCATTCATAATTGCCTCAAAAAATAATTAAGGCACCTTGGAATAAACCTAACCAAGGAAGAGAAAAATCTCTATAATGAAAACTTTAAAACACTCAAGAGAGAAATTTTAGAAGCTCTGTAATGGAAAGACATCCCATGTTCTTGGATTGGAAGAATCAATATTGTGAAAATGTCAATCTTACCAAAAGCAATGTACACATCTAATACAATCCCCATTGAAATTCCAATGGCATTCTTCTCCAAAATAGAAAAAAAAATCCTAAAATTGATTTGGAATCATAAGAAACCTTGAGTAGCCAAAACAGTTCTATGCAACAAAAAAAGGTCTGGCACTATCACTATACACACATACACACACACACACACATACACACACACACACACACACACACACACACACATATATATATACATATATATATATTCTGTAATATATTCTATATATTACAGAGCCACAGTAACAAAAACAGCATGGTACTGACACAAAACAGACATGTAGATCAATGGAAAAGACAAGAGAACCCTGATGCAACCCCAGAGAGTTACAGCCATTAATTTTTTAAGTGCCCAAACTATTCATTGGAGAAAAGACAGCTTGTTTTACAAATGGTGCTGGGAATACTGGATATCTATACATAGAAGGATGAAGATAGATCCTTATCTCTCTCCATGAACAAGAATCAAGTCCAAATGGACCAAAGTCCTTAATATCAGACCTGAAACTCTGAAACTGCTAGAGGGAAAACACTTCAACATACTGACATAGGCAAAGACTTTCTAAACATAATCCTAGTTGCTCAGGAAGTAAAATTACTAATCAACGATTGGGACTTCGTGAAATTAAAAAGTTTTGTACAGCAAAGGATACTGTGAATAAAGCAAAGAGACAACCTACCCAATGGGAGAAAATCTTTGTCAGCTATACATCTGAGGATGAATATCCAGGATTTACAAAGAACTCTAAAAATTAAATAATTGAAAATCCAACAACCCAATCAAAAATGGGCCATAAAACTGAACAGAGAGTTCTCCAGAGAGGAAATACAAATGGCCTTTAAACATTTAAAATCATGTTCTACCTCCTTAGCAATCCAGGAAATGCAAATTAAAACTACTCTTGAGATTCCAGGTCACTCCTGTCTGAATGGCTCCCATCAAGAAAACAATGGCAATAAATGCCGGTGAGGATATGGAAAAATAAGAACCCTTCTACACCGTTGGTGGGGATGTTTTGTGATGGCATGGCCATTGTGGAGAACAGAGTGGAGTTTCCTGAGACAGCTGAAAAGAGATTTACCATGACCCAGCTATACCACTCCTTGGCATATATCCTAAGGACTCTAGTCATTACCCTAGAGATACTTGCTCTTCCATGTTTATTGCAGCTCTATTTATCATAGCTTGGAAATGGAACCAGCCTAGATGTCCTTCACCTGATGAATGGATAATGAAGATGTCGTTCATCTATACAATGCAGTACTATTGAGCTCTAAAGAAAAATGAAATTATGAAATTTGCAGGGAAATGGATGAATCTGGAAAGGAACATAGTAACTGTGGTAACTCAGGCCCAGAAAGCCAAGTGCTGCTTGTGGGATAAAGATGTGGCACATTCATACAATGGAATTCTATTCAGCAGAAAAGAAAAATGAAATTTGTTGAGAAATAGATAAATCTGTAAAGGATTATACTAAGTAAGGTAACCCAGACCCAGAAAGCCAGACGCTGCATGTTCTCTCTCATATGTGGACTGTGGATCCTATTTACAAATGTTTAGATTTGTATGTGAGTTGGAGTAAAAGTCAGTAGCAGAGGCCAGTGAACTAGAAAGGGGACTATAATGGAGGAAGGAGAGGGGAGACCTGAGGGAAGGTTACCATATATGTAAGTAAATGATAAGATTACCAGGGGTGCAATGACCTAAGTGGGGTTGGGAGAAGGGATTGAGTAAAGGAAGGGTGGGAGGAGGGTAAACTAAAATTTAACAGGTTTAGAATAAGTCATATGGAAACCTACTTCTTTGGATAATGGCATACCTGGAAGCCATACATAGTTACTAGAAAAATTCCAATGCCAGGGATGGGATACATTCCAGTGAGTTGTTGGACAGGGAGGTTCCTGAGACCCCCAAAATATTTAAGGCCATTATCAAGGTTCTTGGTTTTTCCACCAGAACAAGATAGTAAGATCATATTGCTGAAGACCATACATATGTGGTGCAGGTCACTGAGAATTCAACTTAGAGCTGAGCTGGAAACCTCCTCCCCGTTAACCAGCTAACAGTTAACTGGAAAAAGCTATGGTTGCCTGCAGCCCTATGGGAGAGAGAAGTCATCAATGGTGGAGAGCAGCAGTGGACTTTGCAGGCCTTAAGACTGACCAGCCAGGCCAAATGTGCCAACTGGGGCAGTAGTGGCACATCTATTATGGGGGAAACCAATTGCTCTCTAATTGAATTGGAGGCCCACTTTGCCAGAGGGAATACATGCCTGGTACTGAAGACCTACTCACAAGCCTATGGTGGGGAAGGTCATGAACCCTAGCAGAGTAACACCTGCTGTTGTCTGGCTAAATGCATATAGTATGCTCACCAAACTTCCTGATGAGCACTGTTTTTTAAAAGTGCTACTCTCACTTTTGGCTAGAGAAGCTTCTCTTTTTAGATGGCAGTGACCATTGGGATAACTCAAAAGACACCATAGTGCTGAGAAGGAGTGACAGTGTTCAGCACTGGGTCATCTCTACCACACCTCCCAAGACTCACGTCTATTGTGGAAGAGGTGGAGAAAAGACTGAAAGAGGCAAAGGAAGGGTAGGACTGCTAACAATGCGATCTTCTAGACACAAAATGGCCTTGATATGTATGACTCTGCAGTGCCCAACACTTCCTACACAAGACCTCCATAGTGGGAAGAAATGATGATGATATTGAAACAAAATAAAGACTAATTAAGAGAAAGAAGAGGTGGGGTGGGGAGGGAATTATCATGTTTATTGTCTATAATTATAGAAGCTGTCAATAAAATTATTAAGTGCTATGTAAAAACAAACTAAAATACAAGGATTCTTAAGAGTCTAAACAGGAAGACATCATTTCCCAAATAGTGATTCAAGAGAGTTATTCTGGGGATGTCCAATGGTAAAATCTCATCTATAAAAGCCTTCCTTTTTTTTCAGTACTCCTCATATCTTCAGTTTTTGATAACTTCTCTGTAAAAAAAAAAATCAAAACAGAGCTGTTCAGTGCCAGCCAGTCCAGTAAAATTCCCTAAGCAGTTAGTATCTCTCCTCTTAATTAATGTAGAAAAATTTTCCATATCATCTCTCATTTCTGATAGACCAGAACTCAATTATATGTCCCAGAAATGACTTGAAGGGCTGAGTCAAGAACTGACTGTAGCCACCATAGTGGGAGGTGGTCTCTGTTACTAAGCACAGGGCATGCTGGGAAAGGAAGGCTGTAAGCAACCTACAGAGTATATTATAACAAGACCACTCTCATGGAGAGATTTGCAAGTTAATTGAATGGAGGGCTTTTGAGCACATCGATGTGCAAAACAGATACTATGATAAGAATTGACAGGACCTAGTAGACACAGGCAGGAGTTTACGTCTTATGCTAAATGTGATTTTTTCAATAATCTTGCTGAGCATCCAACTTTGGCTCCGAGCTATGCTAGAAATAATTATCTTACAGTATATTTTATATAATGTTTTATAATCTTCCAGTAATTAATTTCTCCCTACATATCTCCATCTCATGCTCATAAAAATCTCAACCATGATATCTTTCCCATAGAAACCATTTCTAGAACATTCTACAGGAGATACACATAGAGCAATTTTCCAGTAGTTGGAACTCTTCTATTCATTGTAGCTATCACACTCATGATTGGCTCCTTTATAAAATTCAAATTTTGACAAGTTATGTTTTTTTTCAAGACACCATGTAAAATACATGCATCTCTCCAATTTTAGTATGTTTCCCATTTTTAAAATGAATAAACAAAACCTTTGCAACATATTCAAGACCATAAAGTTAATGAGCCTAAAACTTCTTGCTAATTTTCATTACCCTATTTAACTCTACCAAAGTTTATCTGGAAAACCATATTGTCTCTTTAATGCCGGGTGTGGTGGCTCACACTTTTAATCCCAGCATTGGAGGCTGAGGTGAACAGATGGCCTTGAGTCCACAGGATGAATTCCAGGCCAGCCTGGGCTAGAGTGAGACAGTACCTCGGAAAACAACAACAAAAAAGTCTTGACTCCATAACTCTGCTGGGCTCCCTTCTTGATAGGCTTGTCATTATTTTCTAGATGTGCACTTTGTCAAAGAGAAGTTCTACAGAATTTGAGCCCTTGTCTGTCCTTGCTTATTGTCATATTTCTAGCCAACAAAATAATTTTATGTCAGTCAGTAGATAGGAAAAATAATTTCTGAGTGAAGGAATATACTAATTAATTGTCATGAAGGATGTTGAAGTATTTGTTTTTGTACACTGAGGCATTCCAATCCTCGGAATCAGTCTGTGGGGTTGCCCGGCTCTCCAGGTTTTCATACAGTTGTGTCTCAGATTTGTTTTCCAAAAATAAAAAGCTTCTTTTGCACAATTACTCATTTGTCTTACTTTTATTTCAGGTAGATTTAATTTACTTTCACATACATAAAAAACAAAACAAAACATAAAAAGCTTCAGTTTAAGTCAGCAATTCTGCTAAGTATCCTAGCATGCTGAGAAACAGAGGTTTACCTATGAAAAGCCTTTGTTTGAAGTATTCCTAATACATAGTAACTACCTGGGCTTCAAGCTGTTCTCTTTTCTTCACCCTTACCTAGTTTAATTATAGTAAATTGTTTTTCTTTGTGGCCAAAGTATTGATTTCCTAATCACTATCTTCATTTTAAACATGGTATTCCTGGGATTGGTTAACCATTGAATGATTAACACTCTAAATTGGAATACTTTATTTGTAAGTTTTTAGAACAATAAGGTTGGATCTCAGCTGAAAAAAGGAAAACTTTGTTGGGCACTCCAGAATTTCCATATATGGAATTTATGGAGGGGGGTGGATTTGTGACCTTGTTACAGTTTAGAGTCAGTTGGAAGTATTGGTCAGATTGCACGCTAAACCCTGGTATCCAGCGATGGAGGGACTATGGAGTGGGTCCATCAGACAAAAGAATTTTGTTCTCACAGCCTGGCCCCATTACATCACACCTCCCTCTTTCTAAACCCACCTCCTGCTGGGTTTGTGTGCTGAGGTGAAAAGTTTAAAAGATTGTCAATACCTGTAAGACAAAGAAAAGGGCTCCAAACGTTTGTCATATGCAGAGCAAGAATGTCTATTTAAAGGAACTGAACAGTAGCTGTCTGTCCTCATTTGAAGCCAGTCAGCGCCAGAGCTCCTGTTCCCAAAACTAGTCCCAACGTGACACCTAGTGGCGGCTGAAAGCTTAACCCTTCAGGTCCTGGATGAATGTCTGCTCTACCTGGTTTTAAACGTTCTCATTCCAGGTGACTCTCATTTCACATATGTGGGAGGAAAATTCATTGTTAACATAGGAATTATCAAATCCACAAAAGACTTTAAGGGTGAGTGCTAAAGCCATAGTTTTGAAGAAGATACCCAGCCTGTTTCCCTCCTGCCCCCCAATGTGTGAATAGATTTTTTCCAGAGAATTTGTGAAGAATATTTTCTACCCTCACCAAAGATGGATCTACACATTCAAAGATTTGAAGCCCATCTTTGGTTTCTAAAGAATAATTTTGCAACTTTAATAAGTGATAACCATCACAAAAGATTTTAGCACTGGCAATATTCTTTCAAAAGAAAGTTAACTATTCAAAAGCATTTATACAAAATGTTAATTTTGCTTTTCTGCAGTTTGATTTTGTTTATGTTGTTTCATTATTCCTTGTTTTTCTTTCAATGCTCCTCTACCTACAAGCTTAGTCTTCTCTCTCTCCTCTCCCCCCACCCCAACACACACAAAACTCTAGCAAAGCAGGAATGTTTTTGGCTTTGATATTTGATCCTCTTGGGAGCCTCCTCTCCACCTTCTTAAAAAGTTTCATTACATATCACTATGAGTAATGATAACACTTTTTGGTCCACTAACTCTTTCCTGAATGGAGACTAGCCAATGCTTTAATGTCTCCATCTCCACTCCAATCAAGCAGTCATCACTAATGGGCTGATGACATGATTCAATACCCTACAGTGACAATAGAGATGGGTAGGCCCACAGTACTGGTTCAACATAGGCTTAATAATTCCTAATGGATAGAGAAATGTTCCAGGAAATTCTTGGCCTTTCTGATCAGCTGCCTCCTCCCAAGTTTACCGATGAGCCTGACAGGATTGTGTGTTTTGTATAACATATCATTTTCTTCATTGTGGGGTGTCCTCTCTGTTACCAGGCATTCCTGAAACTGCTTTGTGCACATTGTCTTCAGGACTTTCCCTTGAGCTCTAAAACAGAGCTCTGCTAATTCACTTTCATGATAAAGACAACTGAGGTCCTGTGACTCCCTGATGGCCAGCCGTGGATTCCAGAGAGAAGATGGAGACGCTCTTGCTCCAGTGATCTCTGCAGGATCTTCTCTGAAGAGTGAGGAGGATAATGTGGAAACTAAATAGGGTAACTGTCCTAAAGCATCTATTTAATAGTCTGCCTAGTCTCTCAGAGACCTTCAGTTTGTGCACACACTATTTCACTGCATCAAAGAAGCATTTTCCATAATACCTTGATTGTATGCAAAGGAGATACTTCTTTTGAAAACATATGTTTTTAGTCGCTTGTGTTGTGTTCATCATAGGCATTTTTTCTTCAAGTAACAAACTCACTATACATCCAATGCTTCATTATTAATTTGACTATTTTATTGAATATGGAATTTAGATACATGCATGAACCACAAAAATGGGTGGCCCATTATACTTATTTTTCTAAATATCACATATATTTGAGGACTCCATACTAAAATCCTATCATTAACAGAATAATAAGTCTTGAAGCTTCGAAAAATCTTAAATGCTAAGGGAAAAGTGGCTTCCCTAACCATAAGGATTCAAATGTTGTATAGCTTTAGAGAAAGCGTTCTAGTTAGAAGTCCAGGAAAAAAGGCATTTAAAAATACAGCTTTTAGATAAGTAGCGTTATAAATAAGGCTGGAATTTTTACTTTCATACCATGTGATGAATTCTGTATTCCACGGGCTAGATCTAGCCAGCCAAAGAACACCACAGAGCAATTGCCACCAACGAAGCAGATTATATTGGTTATGCATAAAGCACCTAAAGCCAGACTGTCTCATTACAATAGCAAGTCACCAAAATTGACCTCTCTTTGTCTCAGTTTTTCCATCTCTTAAACATGAGGACTAGCTGAAGTCTTATTTATCCTGGTGGTCCTTAGAGGGCTCGCTGAGTAAACAAATAAAGTGAATGCCAGTGTGGCTGAAGACATATCTGCACAGCGTAATGTGCACAGCTCATGATCCCCTTCCAGGCAGCCTGTGGGCGGATGCCTTCTGGACGCCATGCTGACGGGTGACATGTGTGAGAAGAAGGAGGCAGGCACCAGCCACACCACCCTCTGGTATGTAAAATGGCCACATGACATTGTCAGATCAGATGAGTCCTCACTGTGTCTTCCTCCAGATGATGGGAGGACTGCACTAAAATAGGTTTCCTCTTCAAATAATGTGTTTGAGGGTCCAGCTGGTAGAGACCGGAAAAGCAATTTCAGCGACAAGAGCCTTGAAGAACAGATTTGGAATGAAATTATCATTCTGGCCTTCTAGAAGTAGAGTTTCCATGATGCAAGCTGCTAGGCTGCTAAGAATTAAGCTTATCCCCTACTCTGCATCTATCTCACTGTTGAGGGAGAGAGGAAATGATGTATAGGGAGAGGAGGTAGCCCTACCCACAGCTAGGTATGGAGGTCAGTATGGATCTCCCATTGGACCCAGCTCTACAGCTCCTTTCAAACTCTACTCTTCACTACAGACACTTGTTCAGCCATGTTTGTTGCTGCTTTGTTCACAAGGGTTAGGAAACGTCCATCAATGATGAGTAGACATGAAGATTTACCTTCACACAGTGGAACTCTATTCAGAGGTGAGGGAAAATGGGTGGATCTAGAAAAATATACTGACATCAACAAATGATATAGGACCAAATAGATGGTGGGTGTAAAATCAGCATTTATACCCCCTCCAAAAAAAAAAATGAATGCATGTATTTATCAGGGACATCTCATGCTTCAGTGTATGTTTCAGACGATTACTTGGGAAAAAAGGCGTTGTTAAATGCTTAAGAATGTGGGCTGTGAGATTAACTGGAAGCTACTGCAGTCTTCAAGGTGAGCGAGTAAAGGAAAAGGTCACTATTTAAACATCATACTGAGTGTACAAACGTGTCCTTATAAGTTCCAGGTTTGCATATGAATTAATTCAGCAACCAATCATTGCCTAAAATTATACAGGTTGTGAGTAATAGCGTCAGGATTCAAATTCAGGTCAGTGTATTTCAAAGGCAAGTTTTTCCCACAGTCGACAATCCAAGTGTGCCTTTTTTTGGCAAAGAAAGCATAGAGTAAGATTCGGGAATTGATTGCTTCCTGATCCTTGATATGGAACTGGCAATGTTGTGTTTCCTATGTGTTAGCAAACCTAATTTTTATGCCAAAGCTATGAAGTAGATGCTATTATTCTCTGATGAGCAATCTGAGTCCTGGAGAAAATAAACTGGTAAATGTCAAAGACAGAATTTTAAACAAACGACTTAGCTTTGCAGCCAGGTGCTTGATCATGAAGTTACTCTACAATGAACTTCCATGGTCAGTGTTTCTGCACTGAAGAGGGAAACACAGCCAAGAAAATAGCCCTCTTCAAACTTCCAGTTAAGACGGGGTTTATTCAAAACATTGAGCAGAGTTTTTATGCCAATTTCCTCAAAGTGCTGAAGATTCCACAGGCAGAGGAAAATAAAGGAATATCTCTGAGAGAAAGACAGGCAAGAGTTATCTTGAAAGCATTCTCAATTCTCCAAACCAACAATTCCACTGGGTTGACTTTTTCTAATACAAATGTAACAAATGAAATGTCTTCCTCACCTGCAGCCCTAATCCAAAACACATGGGTTGGTTATCTTCTGAAACAAGTCAGGTTTGAGAAAACCTAAAATTAAACACAAAAATTCTAATACTGCAAAAAAAATAAATAAATAAAACAGGAATGACCTTTAAAGAAAAAAAGAGAGAGAGAGAAAGAGAAAGACTGTCTTCATGGACCCGGTCTCATTGAGCTCAGTAGCCCTCTGATGACAGCGTCTCCTCCCACACACCCGAGACCTTACTTCTTTACCATAGAATTAGAAGGTTACAGCCACCTGTCCTTTGACTCCCTGACTCTCACCACTTTCATATGTAATATTTAGCTAATTTAGGCTTTTCAAGGACTGAAATTTGAATCTATTGGTCCAAAATTTGACTATCTTAGTATATCAGAGAAAAGTGGAAATGCAAACTTAGTTTGTTTTTTTTTTTTTTTTTGTTGTTGTTGTTTCTCTGTTTTGAGACAGGCAGCCATAGGGGATATTTTATCCACTTGGGACACTGTTTGGCTTGAGCCGTACATCTTTCTCCCACACAATGTGCACCTAGAATCCTGTTGGGATCCCGCATCACTAACTGTACCCAACTCCACACAAACAAGGCTACACACGATGAAATTGTTCCCTCCTCTCATTAGAGACTGTTATTCATGATCAACACCTATTCAAATATGTTTCATAATTTATTTTGTTTGTGTGTGTATGATGTAGTATATGCTTGTATCATGTGATGTGTGTGTAGTGTGGTGTGTGTGTGCTGTGCAGGTGTGGAATGTCCGCTGTCCTGCTCCTTCATTGCCTCATGAGTTCTTTTTAGCTGGTGTCTCGTACTGGTTCCACCTTGCAATCCCCCCATGTGCTTCAGAGATTCCCTGGATCTCTCTTTTCCCACAGGACTGGGGTTTTAGACACTCAAGGACACACCTAGCTGATTAGATGGGTCTGGGCATTCAACCTCAGACCGTCAAGCTTGCACAGAAAGCAGATCTATCTGGTGAGCTATCTCTCAGGCACTCAATTCGTTCTTAGGTCTCAAAGCAGAACGGCAGTGGGCCAACCCATGCCACCCTCCCCTAAAGATCCCCTTAAGAAGGGAAGCCCCAGACCTCCTTTGGTGCTCATGAGCACTCTCAACTCAACGGCCCACCAGCCCTTGGCAATGATTCACACATTCACTACCGCTCTGCACTTCGCTACCTGAGCGTGCCCTTCTCCAACAATTCACTATCACTCTGCACTTCGCGATCTGAGTGTGCCCTTCCTCAACAATTCTCTCAGTAAAGCTAAACACACCTGGGGACACCAGAGGCCAATAATAACAGTTTCTCTATCTATTACCTCTAAAAAGGCTGACAAACTATTTGAGCTTTTCTAGATGCAATTTCGCTTCTCATCTCAAAGTAGAATACTAATTCTGTGATTCCCACTCATCAGCGGAATGCTATGGCAATCTAACCAGAGCGGGATCCTCATTCTCTGAACCCGGAGCTTCTGTTATGAAAGCGCAGCTTCGTTCTTTGAGATATTATGTAGATGATAATGTGTTGCGCTACATATTAGAGTATATAAACTCAACTAAAATATAACACACAGTCTACATTCTTACCTGGACTTTGTTTCTCTTCAAAACTTATTCTACAGATTTTGTTTGGGTTGATAGTCCTTAAAGGACATGTGTCTGTGGCTTTTAATTCCACATAAAACTTTATAAACCCATAGGGAGCTTTATAAAAAAAACCCAGGTATGCTTACTTTAACTATAACATTTCAATTTCATTGAGAAGTCGGGTTTTTTAAACATCCTTCTCATTCTTAAATGTGCATATAAAATGGGGAGGTGACATTGGAGCTGAGCGATGGATAGAGACAGGAAAAGATTTGAAGTCATGCCAGTAAATCCAAGAATGCTTCAAAGAGATGGTGGATAGAAATATGGACATGAAAAGCAATTTCAGCGAGTACTCAGACGGCCTGCTTATTTAAGAAGGGAGCTTTAGAGAGTCATTCAGCCTAGAGAATACCGTCATGAATACAACAGAGGCAGGAATATTACTATCAAAGATATTTCTGGTAAGATCTGAGACAGAAATGAAGATTGTAGAAGAACAAAAAGAAAGGCATGCTATCCTAAGGTAACAAGGAGTGGAACTGAGTTTTGAGGGCAAATTTTTCAAAATCTGTCATTGGAAATTTTGCTGCAAAGACAAAGCCTTGCATGCCTGCCCTGATTTCTTCTTAGTACTTAAGGAGAAAAGCAAGGGGTGGAGGAAGAATGCGAGGAGTTGTTAAAAGAATCAACAGCAGCAAGAACATAACTTGAAGATTTGGAAAACTCCCTGCCTGTACACACTGCATAAAAAGTGTGAAATTCTGCTCTGGGCGGAAGGTAAGAGGTGTGATTTACTGCTTAAAGAGATTGTGCACTGGGTTTGCCAGCCATTTTAACTGAAGCCAGGAGGAGAGATGGGATTGTTCTAGCAGAAACACTGCCAGGTTGCACTAAGTGGGTCAGAAACAATAACGCTAAACAAGGCAGGCTCTCATTTTTCAAGAACTGCTGGGTGGGACAGCAAGCTATCTGTGACCATGAGAGAACCATCGAGAGAGGAAGAGCGAAGCAGAAGCATGAGGGGTCCTCAGGGCAGCTTCTTTCACTACCCCCAGGGCAAGAGGCCTGCCTTGTTTTCAGTCAGCTGTGAAACACACCAGCTCCTTCTGGGCATCCATTGCACACGCTTGTATGAATGGCCCCTGTTGTAGTCAACCTTCTCTATTGCTGAGCAGAGAGAACCAAACAAAGCTGCTTGTCAGGAATGGCTTTATTTGGCTTATGGACTCAAGGGGAGACTCCATCCTGGCAGGGAAAACGATGGCTGACAGAGGGGTGGACATCACCTCCGCCACAGCACTGCAAACAGCGGCAGGAAGGTGTGCCAAATACTGGCAAGGGGGAGCTGGCTTATAACCCCATAAGCCTGCCTCCAACAACACAGCTTCAGCAAGGTTGTAACCCCAAACTGCCATCAGCTGAGGATGGATCAATCAGAACACATTTGTTTGTTTGTGGGGGATACCTGGATCAAACCCTGACAGCCCCCCCCATGAAACTGAGGGGTGAGAGCATGTAGGCGAGCGAGGTGTGGGACCATGTAGACTCTCTAGTAGGACAAAGAGAATTTTTTTTCACTCCTTAACATCAAACAAAATTGCCTTGCTGGAATTTTGACTTGCTTGAGAATTCTTGCATTTTATTCTATCTGATTCCAGTGTTTCACAATGTGAATAAATTATGACTGTCCAAACTGTTTTTTGTAAGCACAAAAGTTTTCGTTTTTTTTTTTTACAGGTTTATAGCTGGTGAGAAAGTTTGTCTCATTATACACCATGCTTAAAAGTTTATCTGTCCCTTATATGAGACTTTGTCCTTCAAGTTGACTGTAGAGTAATATTGCGAATTTTGAAATTTTCAAAGGTGGATTCCATGTCTTTAACTTGCACGAGTAGCATGAGTCCCCTGAGCCCTGAGAAGGAAGTATTATAGACTGAATGGTGTCTGGCAAAATGCATGCATGGAATCTCTAACCCCCAATGTAACTTAACTTGAAAATGCACCTATGAAAAGGTAATTGGGGTTTAAAACATATCAAAAGTGTATGGTTTGATCCCATAAGGTGGTATTTTTATAAGAGAAAAATTAGGTATCCCTCTCTCTTTTTCTCTTCATCCTCAATCCTGCTCCTACTTTGAGCTGGATTTCTAGTCTCTGGATAGGTGAGGAGAAAAAAAATCTGTTCCTTGAGCCAACTGTGGCAGTTTTTAATGACAGCCTAAGAGGACTCATACATTCGTTGTTGGTCACAGGGAGCATGGTGGGCTGCACACTGGTGACAACTCAAACACCAGGCAGTGAAGAAGTCTGAAGGTCAGGCGTTGCTAATGCTCATTCCTCTGTCCCTGGAGAAACCAGCTCAAGATTGAAGGCAAAGCAAAGAGGGAAGAGCTTGATGACTCTGGTATTACCTACCTCCAATAGACAAGGGTTCTGTGTCAGAGGGGATGTAGTAATAATGGAACTTACATACTTCATTGGTAGGGTGGCTTGTGTTCTTCCCTCTCTGTCACACTCCAGTGGACCTACTGAGTCCAGGAAATCTCTCCAGTTAGAGACCAACCTATATCTATCCAGTTGTACTTGTTTGTTTAATGAAGGAATATGTCTTTGTGGGGAATGATTGGGGCATGGAAAAGGCTGCATCTGGTCCTGAAACAATCACAGAAACTCAAAAAAAAAAAAAAAAAAAAAAAGAGCCTTGTCTTTTCTCCACAGCTTGATTTTCCTAATCGACATTACTTTTGATGCTTGCTTCCCACTGAGTTACAACCTTTTTGAGAATGCACATGGATGAATGGAGTATAAGAATTAATGATGCATTAATAAATTGATCCAGGGCTAAAGGTCCGGAAAACTCACTTTTCATTACAAAAGGAAAAGCCAAATCATGTCAAAGCACCTTGGGTGTAAAAAGAGAAGAAAAGAGAAAAACGAAACCTGTTGCAATGAGTTCACAACCTTCCTCTATGAAAAACCAGGCTCATGGCTTCAGACCTTTTTTTTTTTCCTTTGTGAAATGAAGGAAATCAAGTCTACTTCCCCTAACTTTTGGAGAATGGAGGGTTTGAATGTTCTGAAAATTTCTGGAATCATGCTACAATATGGGCATTGTGACTGGTGTTTGACTTTTGACTCCAAATTACTGGTTCTTGACTTTCGTTACAGAAATTTAAAGTCATAGCACCCTCACTGTGCATCCTGGCAGGAGCTCACACCTGAGCACTGAAGGCCACTTCTTAGCCTCCCAGGAGCTGTTTCCAGGCAAAGAAGAGCAGACTCAGACCGCTGTGCTTGAAGTGACGTTTTACCAAAGTCTCGAAAATGTTTCAAAGACTAGTTAAGCCTTCTGTGTAAGTTCTCCAAATGTGTATTTCTTAAGAATTCAAATTTGTAATAAAATAATTTGTATAAAAATTTAAATCAGTTAATGGGAGTTGGGTTCATTGTTCCATGAGATGATTTGGTAACACAGTAGTGATGCTTGTTTTATGTAAAATTATTATGGGAGATAAGAGTTAATTCCCACCTGTAATATTTTTATACAAGGTTCTTCCTTTCATAAAGAGCCATATGATTGATAAAATGTAACTTGACAGAGAAAGTGTGAGCACACTCATTTTAATTTAAGCATCTATCACTGGCCCCCGGGCCATGTAACTGTATGTCTCAGTCTACTCTGCTTCTTCTTTACTCCACCATGGATGTGTCCCATTCAACACAATGTTCAGTGCTCCAAATCCAAAGTGAATGCATTACTTGAACAGCAAAGTTACTAGCCCTCAAAGTTTTCCAAGATCAAATCTTAACAGACGAGATCTATGCTTCTTATAACCATAAACAACAGGATAAATATGCACTTCCATTCACACACTCAGCACCCCTCACATCTCTCTTCACTTTGAATTATTCAAGTGCTATCACAACAACCTTAACGAAAGCAGACAGGGACTGAATTGCATTCTTTTAAAAGTGAAACAATCACACCTCGCTTGTATTAAGTCTTTAACCAGAGGTCTCACTGATGGAGCATAGAACGCAGAAAGCATGCATCGACTTATATATGCTATTTTCATTTGTCCATTGTGATATAAGTTTGAATTGATCTCATTATAATGTCTTTAAAGGTACTAAACTTTCCATTAGTGGTTAAAAACGTAAAGAGTCTCAAAGCTTTTAGACTAACACACTTAGCTCTTCTGCAGCTTCCAATGTCAGAACTGTGGCCTAAAGTTCTGTCAATTACTCATCAACCACATTTTAGTGGCTGGAAAATTTAAATATGTTTCCAATGTGAAAATGCACACTCTTCTACGGACAGGGTTTTATGCAGGACAACTTCAGTTACTGGTGATAGTCTGTTCCTACAAGGAATGAATGATCCTAATGACCCAGAGATCAAACTTTTTCCAGGCTCACCAGGCTACTCGTTGCTAGCTAATTCCAGGCACCCAAAGACTAAGCAATCATGTGCCACTTTGTGTATCTAGCTTTAGGTGGGTAATGGGGAAGTGAACCTGGGTCGTTAGATGTTGCAGGCAAATACCTTAACCACAAAGCCATCTCTCCAGAACACTCAGCAATTCTTAATATCATCACTGAGTGAAATAATGATCATTAGTAACTGCTTTTAAAATATTTCGTTGTTTTATGAAGTATGTCCATCGCTAATCACTATGCTGCAAGCCCTTGGAAACCATGAACCTCCTTTTATTCCCATAGGTTTTCTTACTTTGGGCTCTTCATGCAAAAGGAGTCATACAATGGATAACCATTGATGCCTGGCTTCTTTCACTGAGTGCATGATTTTATATCCTTTGTTATAACATTCATCATTACTTCATTCTTTTATACTGTTGAATTGATATTGAACTATATGTATGAATAATCATTTGACAAGCATTTGAGTTGTTTTCACCTTCAGTCTATCACAAGTAATAATGCCACAAAATCCCTTACAAGTTTTGTGTGGCTCTAGACTTTTAACTTGGGGAAAGGCATACACCTCTCAGCAGCGTTTTTATGTTTGTTATGTTATGTTATATTTGAAATCTGGGTTTATTATTTTGAGTACATGCCATACTGATTTCCAAAGTGTCTTGTAAAATCTCACAATGCCACAGCATATAGAATTAAACATTTTAGACAAAACAAAACCTTATGTTGCATAATGGATTTTCATTGCCCAATTTTGGCACCCATTGGTAGCAAGGTGGGGTTGGGGGGCTAAGTGAATTTTTGCCCACTTACAGAACACATGACTAGCCTCTCTCACTCTCTGTTACTCAGTAAGATTGAGCCTGCCCTTACATTCTTCCATTTTATAAATGATTAATTTATCTGTAGTAATCAATGATTTAAACAAAATTATAGAAGAGAGAGAGATTGGGGAGGGATACATTGACAGGATATGGAGAATGGAGAAAGGGAAGTAAGGTGGGTGGGTGGTTAACCAGTAATACATAAACATTGCCTTTCACGCTTATGTCAATGGGGGAAGATGACTTGGAGGTAAACATCTTTGAGATAAGTAGTTAAAAATAGATTAGAAAAAAATGTTATTTTAAATTGATTCTTAAGGCAAAAAAAAAGGAAAAGAAAAGAAAAAACAAACCGGTATGTAGAAGCGCCGCACTAAGTGCCTGTCTGTCTACCAGCCCAGTGTGCACATCCAGCTGTTGTGTTCTGCTTCATTCTTCAGCATCAAGGTGGCAAAGACAACATCTTTTCTACTTGCTGACAGTTATGTTAAATATGCACTAGACAAAATAGCATTTCTCTTCTGGGCAATGTTAATTATGGAGTGCTGACAGGAGTTCAAAAATATCTCAACTCCTTCAAGCCAGTGTCCCACATCAATATAATACGGCAAGCGAAACACACTGACAAGTGTGGGGGAAGTGTGCGTGTGGCACAGCGTGTCTTCTTTCTCAACAACTGAAAAAACTCACATGGAATTTAAGCCACCATAAAAATAATAGGCTATATTAGCATAACAACTCAGAGATGCATTTATCTACCCCTTTAATTTATAGTACTCAATTGAGTCTTAAAGAATAAAAAGAATATATCACCTTATGTTTCTTTTCAGATGTTGGAACAAAGATTCTAGAGATTAAGTGACAAAGATTCCAAGTTGTGGATTAAGGCATTTTCCATATTTCTATCTTTTCACTCAATGTCACAGAATTTCTATATTTAAGCCAGTAAGATAGGATTTCTAAAATTGAACCGTATGATAAATATTTATGAATTTACCGATACATTTTAAGATATTGCTTATTTACCATTAGACAGAAATCAAGGATACTAGCTTAACATATTTAGAAAACTTAAATTTGGTCATCAGGGTTTAGCAGTTACCTCAAACCTATGACCATAAGTGTGAAGAAGTGGGTCCAAGAAGATAGCTCAGTCAGCAAAAGTGTGCTTCTCTGGCAAGCACGAGGCCCTGCCCTCTGTCCTTGGCATCCATGTGGATGGGTGTGGTGGCAGGTGCCTTTAATCGCATCACTGAGGAGGCAGATCCCTAGAGCTTGCTGGTCAGCTAATGCAGTCTCTAGGCCAATAGGACAATATGTCTTCACACACCTGAGATCATCCTCTGGCTCTCATTTGAGCAGCACATACACGGGCATCCCACACAGAAACAAAGGCACACATGACCCCCCCAGACCCCACACATGCACATACACATGACAAAGAAAGAGGATCAAGAACTTCCCATAATTGCTAAAGCAGAACTTTTAAGTATTCTCTTCATACTTTGTGATGGAAATAACTAAGGTTGATGAAGTTGCCTCAGGTCAAGCACAAAAAGACAATGTTTGCAGTTTCACTCAACACCAAGCAGTAGTGTTTATTAATGCTGTTTGAGAAAATGTATTTAGCTTTAGACGTGTAGTGGTTCATTAAACGAGTAGCCTCACATTTAAAACTAGATTAAGGATGGATTCAAGGACATGCACTGTGATTTAGAATTTAGATTTCGATCATGGTCAGTGTAGCCAGGCACTTCTGTGCACCGGAAAGCAAAATCAACACTGGTCATACTTGCTGGGGATTCTTTATGCAGATCCTTCTCTGCATATTCCACAGGCACACTCACTGACTTTGACAATGAACTTATGAGGTCAGTGCTGTTTTTGTTCTCTGTCAGTAAGGAAACAAAGCACACGATGAAGTAATGTTTTCAAGGGCATTCCCCTAGTAACTGAGCATCCCTGTTCTTAAACACCAGGAAATATCTGCCTGCAAGCTCATCTTACAAATAGGATTTTCTCTGAGCCTCTTCTGTGATATATTTTCCCTGGCTTCCCCTATTCTTTGTTCTTTGGGGATTCAGGTGGGATGAATAGTGCCAACACAGTGGGTGCTTTCTAAAATAGAGCTGCTTTTTTTTCTTTTTGTTGGTCTCTTACTTCAGAAAATGTTTTAATTTATAGTGAAAGGACCCCATAGTTTCCTCGGACTTGCACACATGTGCCTGCACTTGCACACAAAGTAACAAAGTTTATATACATTTCTTCTTCACTATATCATTTTGGATGAAAGAATAAGATGTTATTAGGAAGGTTTATTATGAACAATTAATTCATCACTGCCAACTTCAATATCAGGCAAGGTTTTGGGTCTCTTTTGACATTCTCATGCTAGGGGATTTAGGAACTCCTAATATTCATAATTTTTCTTGTTCTGAAGAAACATCAACACATGTAAATAAATACACATTTTATAGAGCATATTTTTCAAATGATTTCTTCATACAAACACATTATTGTATATAGATAGGAGTACTTTTTACACAAAATATATCACAAAATTCTAAACATTTTTATTTTGGATTACTAACCTCTTTCTTTGAGAACAACACAATTTGGATGAGGTTAAACAGGAAAAATAACCACTTCCCCTGTGATATTTACCCAATTTAATATATAAACATAACTAAGATGAAATAAGCACATATTTTGATATTTAAAGACAATTTAAATAATGTAATAGTATTCACACTAAAAGAGTCACCTTACTTTACCCATTCAAACAATTCCAGGATACTACATTATTCTACCCAGTATCATACACACTGTGAATATACAGTAATTAAAATCAATAATGCATCTTCTCTTGATTGGTGAAGATGTTTTTAGTATTACATTCCTAATGGTTTTTATTTTCTTGAGATGCTTATATAGTAAAATTTATGAAATCTATTTATTTCCGTTAGGAAGTTTAGAAGAAATGAAATTGTATTCAAGACAGCAAACAGTCCTATAAGCCAGTAAGCCAACTGGCACAGAGGTAAGTTCTTACCATCAAAGTAAGTTAAGCATTTCCTAAAGTTCCTGAACTTCACTTTATTTCTTAAAGGTCACATTAGACTTAACCTTCCTTTCCTTCTTACTGTCACCCTAGTGACTTAGTTAACCAATGTCATCCTCAACAGCATCTCCCATCTAGAATTTTCCCATCAAATTAAATTTTACATTCTAATGGAGTAGCCGAATGGTGTTACAAGGGTTAGAAATCAGAGAATGTCACAGACACGTCCTAAAGGGTCAACGAAGAACACAAGACAAAGAGATTCAACCAGAAAATATAATCTACCATAGAGTATGGCATTACATGAGTCACAGGCATCATTTCAGATGGGCTTCTTATTGCCTTGTTCCAGCATAAAATGAAATATTTAAATAACAGTTCTATAGTTAATTGCTACATGGCAGGCAAAGGTTATTCTCCCGAGTTGTTAAACCCAGAAGGTTGGCCTTCCAGAGAGACTACATCCACCCTCTTGCCCCAAATAGCTGAATCATTTGAAAATTAAAGCTCAGAATTTATAGAAACTGGATTTAAAAAAACTCAATGTTTAGCCTGTCCTGAAAGAAGGCTGATGAGACAGAAAAATGATGAAGACCAAGAATCCCCAGCACCAGAGCACTGTCAACATGAGGATTAGATTTAAAATTTTTATCACATTAAGGAACAAGTGGTCAATTCTAAGGTCGAGGATAAAACAAGGAACCACCATCGCCTATGCAACAGAAACACAACCACACTTTTGGGCACAGCTCCCAATTACTTAAGGAGTTCAATAATGAAGCTCTCCCCAGGTGGTGATAGGCCACACAGCTCACTTTGGAGACCCGAGAAGTCGCAAGTTCAGATCCCCAGTCCCCTGCGCAGTTAGCATTGAAAAAGCTGCTCACCTGCTGCTCCTCTTCTCCGTAGATTATCTCAAAACTGTGCTGGTCCAGGCGGATGTGGATGCGCTCGTGCTGTCCATTCCTGTTTACTCAGCATTGATGATATTGGACAAGTTCTTAATTCTCGGTGAGCCTCAGGATCCTCTTCATGAAATAGGGAGAATGACAGGGAACCCGTCCTTTGGTTTCTGTGAAGATGAAACGAGATTATCTGTTCAAGTGTCCATCACAGGATTGGCATGTCCTAAACATTGGAAGGTGCTAGCTGTTGTCTCTATGTAGGATTCCATTTCCAAAGATATTTTTATACTGTAAGGGAGATTTCATCATTTCTCAAAGAAAACTGGAAAATAAGTTTGAGAGCTTTCATAAGAAATGGAGAGAGTCATCATCCTAGACTGGAATGTTATTGTGGATACAGTGAAGTTTACTTGACATCCAAGTGAATACAGCTTCTAAATAAAAGGACAGAAGATCCTTATAAAGAGGAGAGTTAAACGTCTACAGAGAAGCCTACTCTCAAGTAGAGTCAAGGCATCTTGTTGAAGCTTATAGAAAAGGAAAAAAATAGAGGGGTCATATAGAGCAAAAATATCCCCCGCCATCTCCTGTCTATAGGGTTAATTCAAATATTCATTCATCTGTACCTACTGTGTTCTTTCATCAAAGACCAGTTGCAAAGTAAAGGTACTAAGTACCACAGTGGGACCAAATAATAATAATAATAATAAAAATAAAATAAAATAAAACCACACCCATATTGAGAAGTAAGAGTTGCCTAAACAAAATTACTCCTTGTAAAGAAGTAGGCTACTTGCAGATTTCAAAATGCTTGAGACACTCATATCTGTTAAAAACTGAGCTGTCAGGTCATTTCATATATGTCAAATAACTGAAATTCCAAGGCTTATGGTGAGCCTGCCAGAGAAAGGATGTGGGTTCATCTACCCAAGGATGTCCAGTAGGCAGAAGAGGTCATGCAGCTCAGACTGTCACATAAGCATAGGTAATGGAGTTTAGTTCCTAATCATGCCAGGAAAGCTGTTTATTTCTTAATTGGTTTCTTAACACCTGGAAGAATACAATTCTTGCTTAACCTAGAACTCTGTGTGTTACCCTAAAGGACAATATGGTATTCTACTGTGACTTTATCATAGTAAATTTATCCAATACATTGCTTTATTAATGGCCCTATTGTGTGAGCTTCCTGGTATTTAATGTTGCATTGATCAATTATGATTCAAACTCATAATGTGAGCATATTGATGAAATAGCTACGTGCGCTAAGTTACTAAATTGCAAGAATGGCCTTCTATGGAACACTCAGATGCTATGTTTCGATGGAACCTTCTTTGCTTCCTACTGAATAGACACTGGCTGTCCTGGAAATACTGCTTTCTTTCCTATATAACCATTTTTTTTTTGGTCCACAGGAAGAAGAGAGTCTCCAGGTATAGGACTAAAAGCACTGTCCAGTGACTCCTGGAAGAAGAGAAGGAAGCTTCTTCTGCATCTGCTTACTGTGTCTGTCAGCTTAATTCTCCCCTAGGGGCCACTTTTACTGTGAGGATATTGGACTGATATGGGGTGGATTGGGTCTTGCACAGAGTACGTCTAGCAACGCAGCTAGCTTTACTGATAAAGAAGTTGATATCTGAAGTTCAAAACATGACAAAGACCAATGCTTCCCTCAAGAGCCAGTGTATTATTCAGACCTTGTTTGAATCATGGGAAGCTTATCTTTCACGTAGAAACCTGTGCACTCAGTTTTGCATGGTCACAATATCTGTCTCATTGGATTCTATGAGGATTAACTGAGCTAGTGAGTTTGATCCACAGCTTCCTATGTGTGGTTCGCATGATGTTAAGTATAGTCCAAACAAAAACCAATGATAAATTGGAGAAATTAACGGAGAAACATCGAGTCTTTGTGTTCAGAATTTTCACTCCTTCTTAATCGACCTTCCATCTAGGAAATGAGATCCCACTTTCAACTGATGACTGTGTCAAATTGGAAACCTTGAGACCTGTGCTCAGGAAACATCAGCCAGTCTGACACCACTACTCAGAACAAGAGCGTGTGAGAGACAGAGCATGCCACAGAGGGCATTTAATAAATCACAGCGAATGTCAAGCCTCCCCCACACCACTCCCCTCGGGAGGACCCTTTGAATGGGTGCCCAGCCATTCTATTACTAGGCATGGCTGCTTTTAATACTAGCAGGGCTTTAATGACTTTTTGTCACTGCAATAATAGAAACATGGCATTCGACTGTGACTACAGCTTGGAGGTGTGTATTTTTGGAAATCCAATTTAGTCGAGGACATGGAAATGTGGTCTCTGCATCCCTGTCTGTTTCCCAACAGTCTTCTTGAGTAACACTCATACATCATATCTCTCTCAAGACCTTTCTGAACCAACTGCGGTGATTTGTAGCCCCCAACAGTGACTGCCTGCACACAAATATTCTTCATCAGAAAAGAAACTGAAACCAGCCTTTCCCTCAGAAACAAAACTCCTCAGCTCTCCAACGCCTCAGTCCAAACTCTTGAAATAGAAAACACAGACCAAGCCGGAGGACAAAACATATGGATTTATCTCCGTGGTGCACACCGTTTCATACTTCTCCAGGATGAATCTGAGGACAAATAATGAAATTTCCATTCTTGTTCTCACATGGCCAATCTTATCACTGCCAGTGTTCATAATTCAATTTCTGTTTTCAAGTGTCAAAGAAAGTGATTTTCCCTTGCCTTGAACCTGTTCTCATTTGCATTCTTGAGTTGACCTTTCCTGTCTTTGGTAGTTCCTTGTTATGTCAGAGTTACACCATCAACCCTGTGGCCATGTCTTCCCCTCTTCTACTGGTCAGTACTCTTCCATCATGCTAAAATCCCTCCCAGTGCACACATGGGCACGCGACACACACACACACAACACACACACACACACACACACACACAGAGAGAGAGAGAGAGAGAGAGAGGCACCACCTTCTATAGCTCTCTAGTCATTCACTTAATTTCTCCCACAAATAAACTACTTAATAGAGTTTGTTTTTGAAATATTTCTAATTTCAAAGCCCACTTTTTTAGCCTTGGCTTCTGTAAATAAATACTCTGTGCTTCAACAAGTAGACTATCAACATTTTCCTGTCCGTCCTTTCCCCTCTTCCACACATTCCCACAGTCTTCTCACAGTTCCACACAGGCTGCCCAAAGAAAATTACTCGATTTTCTCCTAAAATTTCAACTGAATGATCATTATTCATAATCGGAATATTTTACAAGCATAGAGAGCAAGTACTAACTCACTCCTTCAAATACTTTCTCTGCTTTTATTTCATCCTTTATCCTTCATTCATTTTATTCTCCCAGTAACATATGCCCAACCCATTTTCTCTATTGTTCATCGTTCAAATAACCCTAGAAGGAAGGCTATATCACTGGATCACACATTAACGATTAAGCAGGTGGAACCTAAAGACGATGAAAAATTTAAATTGCACAGTACGTAAAAGGGACACTCTCGGTTCTGTCTAACACAAGTGTACATTTTTAACATGCTGATGTGATTCCACTTTTCAAACATTTACAAGTCCCCCAGAGTTGCTACCAGTGAAACTTTCCTCCTGGGGGGTTGAACAAATGTTTAAATGTTCTTCTCAAAATTTTAGCTTCCTCTGCATTGTTTCCTTCTCTCCCAGGAGACAGTCCTCATCCCCTTCCAGACCTCTCTGTTAAGAGCTGTAGCCTACTACTGCACTGATAAGGTCTAGCTGACTTCTCTTTCTTTTCTTTTTCTGGCCTGGGTATTCCATGTTGGATTTATTTTCTATAGGATGCTTAGTCATAAACTTTTAGCATATATACTTAACTTCTCTTTTCAGTTTGCCCTGTTTTGCTTTGCGAATTAGATATTTTAGCTATCCAGTTAGTTATAACATCTATTATCAACCTTTACTACTTTCTGAATACAAATAATATGCAAATTTATTTAAATGGTAATAAAACTATTTCTTCAGTCTCCATATTTTCAGAGGGAAATGAGTTCAACTTCCTCTTCCTAATTTTTATTCTCATGCTTTGCCTTCCCTTCTCATGGAGAGTGAAGCAGCTGTAAATTATTAGCCCTTCCAAAACATTTTTCTCATCTAGAGACACTCCTGAAGTTCGGCACAGTGTAGCTGAGTTTGTTGTTCGTCCTCTGGTGTAGGTTGTAACATCTGTAAATCATTCTGAACACTGTATCATCCTTCCATTCCAGACAATCTCGAGTCAAATCTCATTCTCTCTGTCCTCCTTTTCTAAACTATTATTTTCTGTTATTTTTATTACATTTTATGTATACGTTTAAGCATAATTACAACTTTATATATGAGAAAATTCTTAGTCTTCATTCATTATAGTTAATTGTATTATATATGTTTATTATATTTATTTATATTTATAATTATATTATTTCCATAATTAGATTATTTTATTTATTTTTCATATTTGTTTTCTAAGCTGCATGAGTGGTTAATTAAACCATTGCTTTATAATTAGGAAACAAATCCCCAAGCTCCTGTGTTCATGACCACAGTATGCATTCCCCAAATAGTAGTTGGCTGAAAGAGTATGTAACGAATAACAATATTCCATCAATCGACTCTTAGTACTGTGTCTATAGGTATCCATATATTCTCGTTCTTTGATTTCTGTTCTTTCAGATCATACTTTAAAGAAACGAAGCGCAGATGCTTTGACTTCTAATACTTTTGAATACTTCACAGGGATGAAGTTTAAAAGATATTAGAGGGAGATGGAATGGACTATGTATATGAATTCCCTGCCGAGAGAACCAACGTGTAAGTCAAATAACAACAATTAACAATTTTGTGAATTGGCTGCCTGTTAAATTTATTTCATGAAGGTTAATGCTAAGCTAAGTCAATCCTCTGCCAGTTCTGAAAGCCTGCGCTGCACAAGCCTCTGCTTGCTTTCCCCAGCTCCTCACTGGGGCATGTCATCTCCGGGATAGTTGTCAAAACAAATGATTATGTTGACGAGTCCTGGAAGTAACTGTTAAATAAAAGAAAAAAATCACTGTGCCAATTAAGTGTATTTCTTTACAGACTTATTTAACAAATTGTTAGAAAGCCACAGAATGTGCTAAACATTTAAAGGAAATAGGATTTTCTAAGGATCTTCTCACTCCTTCTGGAAGAGAGAATTCATGCACATGAACACAGTGAAGAAATTTAAGAAAAAGGTTATGGCTATCCCAGGTCTGTCCTTGGATTTGTAGAGATCTAGAACAAAAAATCATAGAAAGTATACCATGGAATGGTTGGTCTTTAGTTGGGGGTGTTAAATAATATTTACACGATAAATAGATTTACAAAATAAAGTGAAAAATCTCAACACTGTATGTTAGTTTGGAGAACCCTACAACAACATGAAAACTATTTTTTCCATAACTAATATTAGGAGACAGAATTCAGCTTGAGTTTGAGAAGTTTGTACAAAAAGTCATTGTGTTCACTGATCAGCGTAGGGGACTGGGAGATGGATCACTGGATTGAATGCTCACCACCCAAGCAAGCCGACCTGAGTGTGGATGTCCAGCTGAGCAAGCACCTGCAACAGCAGCACTGGGCATGTGGAGACACAGGGGTCTCAAGGGCTGTTAGTCAATCTAGTTGAAGTGATGAACTCTCGGCGCTCTAGCCTCCATAGGCATCTGCACATACCTGCACCCACACTCACACATGTGTAAGATCCATGCTTAGAAGAACAGTCTTGACAGTGTTAATAATTCTCTGTTGCACAGCTGACAAGAGTAAAATCATTTCTTACTTCGGTACCTCAGTGTTATGAATAAATCTTCAATAGCTACATACATATATATATATAATTTGATATGTATTATTGTACATGCAAACATCATAAGCTAACAGTAGCTTCTTTTTCCTTTTGAGCTCCTTATTTTTGAGAATATCTGGAGGTTTTTCATTTATCACACATTTGCGCAATTCTGTCTGTAGTTTCAGAGATCACAGGAAAAAATGATAACATTTTAGTTCCGAATACCATTTAGCCACTTATTGATTATCCTGTACGCTTACGTTATGGGAAATAATACTACAAAGTCAAAAGTCATGGCTATGCGTTGCTTGAATCACAGCCTTGCCTGAAGGATGGGTCGAAAGCACAGCCCAAGCCCAGGGAGTGCCTGACGGGCATCCCCAGTGCCTCTCGCACACTAGCCATAGTCGATCTCTTCCATGATAGGCTGCAGCCTTCTGCCTCATGTCTACGCCAGACCAAGCCCATTTCCAAGACTAGATAGTGGAAAATAAACTCCATTTCAGTTCATTGTTAATTTTATCTAAAATTATAATTGTTAATTTCATCTAAAATTATATTTGTGTATTTTGTCATGTACAGTATATTTTTTGAGATATACATACATGTTAAAGGACATAGCATAATGTTAAATGTTAAATGACAGCTAATTAAATATGCATAGCATACTGATCATTTATTGTGCTGAAAACAGATAAAATCTGCTATTAACAATTTTCAAGTATTCAATGAATTGTTATAAACAATATTATCATGATGTATAATAGATCTCTGAAGTTTATTCATTCTATTAAAGGGATAGTTTGTATTTTTTGTCTAGTGTCAGTATTTTCTAGCCTAGCTAGAATATGGAAATGGATTTTAGATGTGATCAGGGATTGAATTCAGTGAGAGCATGAGTGTGCATGCATGATTTACAGATTTATCTCACTATCAAAATCTCTTAAGCAAGGCAGGATGAGCTAAACACCCAAGGGCTACCTTCACCAACTCCACTGTCTCCAGACTTTTACCTTACTGACTCTGGAGAGCTCACTGATGTGAGGCCTCCTTGAGAGGTTTATTTATTTAATTTTTTAATCAACAACTCTTCTAGGGAGAAATTGTGAGTAGCTGGAGATTTTTGGTAGAGATTTGTGTTCTGAGAAGAGAGAGTTGTCCATTTTGAAATTTGAGAAAGCAGACACTGAGGTCCTCACAATCCAATCCCCTCCCTGCTACCCCCCCTACGCTCTCCGCCACTACAGTGTCCCATTGCCTGTGGAAAGCTCACACATGAGCAGTGGGCCATCCATGGAGATCTTGTAGGTCTTTCAGGAGGGCTTCGAGGCCTGAAAGACAAAAAGATCAGGATCCAGGAGGGAATAAAATAGAAGGACTCAAAAACATGGAAATTTCAAACAGTGAGGGGACTCCCACGTACAATCCAGAAACATCTGTGGGATTGTTGGTGCTCAGCTTTTACCACCATCAAGAGGAGAGGGCAGGTCAATTTCATCTGAAAGCCCATAGACCTAGAACGGCGTACATTTGCACATGTCTAAAAACTGGCAAAGCAGAATTATACCTGAAATGCAGAAAACCCAGAACAAACTAAAAATGTTCCCAGTAGATACTCCTTTAGACTAATTCTAAAATTGATGTACTCTCTTTATTCTTTTACTTATTCATTTCAGTGACTTCCATTTGCATGCACGTTTTGATCTATATTTTATTCTGATCACTTGTAACATAATCCAGTTCACCTGAGTTATGTTCTTAAAGTCATGTAAATGACTGTAGATAATGATTTAGTAACTAAGCAAAATGAAGAAATAACAAACCTGAAATTTTGACACTTTGACATTCTCAGTCTTCCTCCCTTCAGTCTGTTAACAGTCCTCGTAGAGAAGCACCTACTCATCTATGCAACAACTAGTTTTAAACACTTTTATTTAATTATCTGCAAGGAGAGAGAAAGAAATAGAAAGATAGAGAAGAGAGAAAGAAAATGTGTATGCCAGGACCTATTATAGCTGAAATAGAATTTCAGATGCACACACCATTTTGTGCATCTGTAGTTATGTGGATACTGGGTAATCAAACCCAGATTGTTGAGCTTTGCAAGCAAGCACCTTAACTGCTGAGCCATTTCTCCAGCTTACCAACCAGTTTTATTTGAACAAGTCATCATGACAAACTGTGAGGAGGCAGGGAAGGATTGGAAGGATAGAAGCTTGTGTCTCACTTTGTCAGGAAAACTTTAATATCATAGTTCTATACTGAAATCTATATATGGAGATTGACTTAATGTCTTTTGTACATGTAGTTTATGCATATATGTTCCCAGCAGAGTTCCTCATTTGTTCAGAAAGCAGCTTTCCCTCCTTTAGTCCAGTCTCCTTAAGAGTTGGTTGTATACCTCCTAAATGATAAATATACACATAGAAACCTGGAAGGCGGTAGGCACTACTATAGACTACCACTTAAGGCAGTAGTAGTGTGCTTGAAAATAAGAATTGATAGAGAAAATTGATAAACATAATAAAAACTCATTTTAGCCTCAGACTTATCTGACATTAAAATTTAGCAACCTTTCACAGAACTGAATTTATTTTCCTATAAGAATTAGACATCCTGGATTTCCCAACCCTCAGAGGCTTTTGAATAAATAGCCTATATGAATGTCTGTGTGTGTGTGCATACACATAGGCTATTATCTATCTATGTGTGTATGTATGTTGTCATGCATGTGTGTATTCTGAGTGTTTGGATTAATAATTCTCCAAGCATCCCCTACGGCCACCCCACATGCCCCTACTTGGACCCCTGTATAAGTGCAGTTCTTTCTGTATGAGCACTCTTTCCTGATGATAGTTTTCCCTGACATTTAATCAAGTGTCCTTGGAAAGTGAAACTCTCTTGTTGTATAGGCACTTTCATCAGTCTATATCTAATAACCTTTCCTGTTTTTAATAAAACTTGATGCCTAATGATATCTACATCTGTATAGAACTGCTCCTTTAATAAACGTATGCTCTATAAAAATAGTGACTGTTGGATTCAGGAACTGTGTGCCTCTAGTTCCTAGACTAGTTCTTGCTGTATCATAAGTGGTCAACAGATGTCTCTTGAGTGGCAAGTGAATGAATTGGTACAATGATGAATCCATTTCATTTTAAACCTCACAGTATATCTTGTGTAGAATCCATTATGACTTCTATTATATGTTGCTTGTCTATCCACAACTCAACAAAGGAGCAATCCCTAAATCCCTAGTTTGTATTACAGAATGCTACTGTTTTCAAAACAACTGCAATATTTAACTTCCAAGGTGTCTTAATCAGAAACTTCATATACATTCATATACACACAAAAATATATATATGTGTGTATGAACATAGATATATATTCAAGTAGAGGGAGACAGAGAGAAGAGAGGCCAAGAGAATGGACACGCCGGAGCCCATGTCACTGCAAATGAACTCCAGATGCATGTGCCATAGTGTGGGTACTGGGAATGGAACCAACGTTCTTCAGGCAAATATCTTAACTTCTGAGCCATTTATCCAGCCTTACTCAGAAACTGTAATATGTCTCTGCTTGTTAGTTTCTTAAGCAACGATCTCCTGACCACTTCTATAAAACAGGGAAGGTACCTAACTTGCACATTGTTGACAATGTTTATTAAGATAATTATTTCATGTAAAGAACCTAATATATTTGTTCTCACAAGCTACAGCATAGTCATGTATGAAATATTGCTTTTATGATCAAAAATGTTCCTTCTGGAGGAGAAGGCTCCGATTACCTGAGGACATGAAGCAGAAAGGTAGACTTAGATGCATCAATTTCTTCCTCTTTGATTCTCAACAGTTGCATCATTTATGTTGTTTCTGAGCTAAGGTTTGAAGTCTGTGTAAAGCTTTGAGTTAGCATAATAGACTCACAGTGTTTCTTCCAAATCCTCTAGGCACCTTCCCTGACAGACTGCAGAGCACTCTTGAATCTGCTGTTCTTTGAATGCCCCAGCATACCCTGCCCAAGGACTTGGCACTCATTCTGTACTCTCTTTTCTCTCAACGTCTAAACTGTGTTTCCAGCACGGGGAATTGAACTCAGGGCCTTGCACAATAGACACATAGGCTTCCCCTAAGCAACCCACATGCCTCTTGTTTACAGTTTCTTCCTGGGTTCTTGGAAGGTTCCCTCCTACATGTCAGTATTTCCCAATTAAAGTCAATGAACAATGAGGAAGCAGCCTTGTTCTCCATTCTCTACCCCAACAGTGCCTCTGTCTTCCATGCTTTTCCCCTGTGTTTCATTGTTAATGACCCAGGCAGAGACTTTGTTTACTATTATGACATTTGCTGCTACAATAGACTTAAAAAGCTAAGAGTTTTATTTTTAAGCAGCAACATATTAAAGAAAGCAAAGAAATAAATTTTGATTATTTATCAATGACAGCCAAAATGCAAACACTACCCAGAGATTTCCCAGCATATGTATCAAAGTTTATATTTGTCAAATGAAAATGAAGAAAAAAACGCACCTCATTTCACGTCAAAAGTGTTGAAAATAGAACACTTTTTAAGTATTTTCAGTAGATTTCTAAAGACCATATTAAGCATTACTGAGTATGAAACATGTTAGTTGGATATCACCTGCTTAGAAACACAGATTTGAGGAAAACAAAAAAGAAGTGTACGTTTCAAACCAGCGTCATCAAGTCAAATACTCAGAGTCCAGAAACAAACAGGTTAAGTACCAGTTACCTACATCACCGCTGGTAAGCAAGAACCTTTTCCATAATCTCCTATAGGTAGAAACAGCCATGGAATTAAGTGCCTTCCAGCAGAACAGAAAAGGAATTGTCTGGATGAACCTTCTTGAGAAGCACATTGATAAAATGAGCACTTGCTCAACTTGCCTGCTTCATCCACCTGCAAACTGGAATGCGGTGAGAATAAGGTTCAGGACTCTTGAGGCCTTGAAGGCCTTGAAGGAAGACTGCAATAATAATGACAGCAAGTGCCCCAGCCTCTGGCAGAGCAACCTAAACCATTGCTTCCTCATTTCTCTGGAAGAGAGGTGTTGCAGTCACCTTCTCATTGTGGGATAAAGGACCCGATACCCCCCCCAAAAAAAAAAAAAAAAACAGCCGATCAAGTACCATTTTTTAATTTGGTTTACAGTCTCTAGGGGAAGCTCCTCCATGGTGACAGGAGAAAGTGTGGTATGAGCAGAGGCTGGACATCTGTGCCTCTGCCACAGCAGGTGGAAAATTGGAGAGAGAGCTGATCTCACACTGGCGGGCTAGGGCTGATGAGCCTCAATTTCTACCCCCAATCACAACCTCCTCCAAAAGGCTTCACCTCCCAAATTTCCACCACCTGTGGTGCAAGCCTTAAGAACACATAATTTGATGGGGGACACCTGATTCAATCCATCACAAGCAGTTTGGCTGTTTTAGGCTCAAATTCTTTATTGAGTTTCTGTTTCTCACTTTTAAACATAACTTTAAATAATGCAATAATTATGCAATATAATGGGGAAAATGCCTAAAACAATCTACTGTATGTGAACATCTCAATGTTATGAGCTTCCCAACAGCCCTTGGAAAGGGGTCTCTGGATGCTCCCCAGATCCTCATGAGCCAGTAAGAAAAGAATTCAGAATCTCCGTGAAGCTAAATCTGTTCCCATCACTAGAAGCAAGAACCACTTTCTGAGTTTTTATTCAGGAGAGATACCTAAAGTCTTGGCTGGTATATTTGATGTATTTTTTGATATTTTAGTTGTTCATCAGATGCCTATTACTACAATACATTTATGAAAAATAAAAGAATTCCCAGGACAACTGTGAATACATTTCTATGGAAAGCAGATTTACATTGTTTCATAAATAGCTGTTCTGAAATAGAAGAGAAAGTGAAAGAACACAGGAAAAGAACTGTTTCATGTTTCTCTCATTTTTGGATTGAATCCCTCAGTCCAGCTACAAAATGACTCTAGGCATCAACGAAGTAGAAAATATTGTTATGAAACGCCCAAACTAGAGTTGCAATTCTGACAAATAATAATCAACCCAAATGCTTCCTATCTAAATGGCCATACAGCAACTGTGGACGTTTGGTTATAAAAATCCAAGTATGTATTTAGGAAGAAGCCTCCTGTGTTCATCTCAATGGGAATCCAGGTCATTTATAGAAAGAAATCAAGGCTTTTTTGTAACTAGCAGCTTGGAGTTCACTCACATGCTAGAAGAAATTCTGAACTAGAAGTCTTGGGAATTAGTATCATAAAGCACAAAGAAATGAGTTTGTTCCAGATGATTCTGAGAGCAAGGTCTACCATTTCCTCACCTTAACCCACACTCAAGGAGAGAAGTGCAACTTTAATTTGTCCTGTGTTGAGTTGATTACCTGTTACTGTCAGCTCTGAGTAGTAATACTGAATGAATGTTACTGTATGGAGTCCTCAAATTAGCAACAGTAGAAGGCCAGCTATGAATTCCAATAATGTTCTGCTATTTAAAACAGAGAGGCTACTGCCAGGCAAAGGCATTTTCTATAAAATATGGGAAGCAATTGAATTCAGAATAGCAAATCTGACAGAGACAGAAAAGCGTTAACAGATATGTCAGCTATATCTGCCTTACAAGACTATTTACTTGGTAACTCAACGCCATTCCTCAAACTAGTTTCCGTAGCAACAGCCACAGGACAATGTAGGTATGAGACACAGGCTGTCTTCCTGCAGAAAACAAAAGCCCCACCCACCTGTTAGAGGTAGTGTGGAAGGAAAGCCTTAGCCTTGATGCTGTGATATTTCCGTGTAATATCTACATTCTAGAAGACTGTAGATATTACAGTAATTTTTCAGTAATTTTTACTCCTACTTATCACTTCACTCTCTTTTTATCATGTTAATTACCTAAATATTAGCTTTTGATTAAAGCTGCAAAAAATTCAGCCCACAAATAAAGCCTAACCTTCAGAATTTGATTATCTAAAAATCCCTAAAAGAATTTGAGATTCTAGTTTAGTTTATCTTAAGTGGTGCTCATGAATTACTGGTACGTCTCATTCGATGCCTTGTTTAAAAAGGTCAGTTCTCGAGTCCCAAAGCAGATGAGCTGAACTCACTTACGTGCTACGCCACATGGGGATCTGCATTTTTATCAAGCTCACCTTTCAACTCAAGCAGTCGATTTATTCTTACCAGACTCTTTTTTGCTACCTCTGTTATTTATTGATGAATTTGTTGACTGTGATGACTCGTTTGTATCACATAGATTACAAAGATCACCAACAGTTCAGGACATGGCTAAATAATTGCTCTTTCTAAAAAGCAAAGTTTCCCATCAACAAATAATATAGCCTAGTACTTTTCACTTCTATAATTTTCTTAAATTTTACTTCTTCTTAAATAGCTTATTAAATGCCTTAATATACATAGTAGGAGGTTCTTCCTGTTTGGCACTGCTCTTGAGTTTTGTGATGTCTTCAATCTAATTAAGTGCATGTATTACCACATTCAATGTCTTGTATCTACGTTCCTTTATAGTCTCCTCTAAGAGTGGGAACATTTATGTGTGTGTCCATGGCTGTCAACAGCTGTTTGTTTACTTAAGTAACCTGCATCTGGTAATAATTTAAGTTGCACATAAAATCCCAGGGAAGGTTGTCAAGTAATAACATATTCCAGTTTTACAAGAACAGTGAGTGAGACAATTGCTATTTAAAATTGTGCTACAATGGGAGTCTAAGAGTTGCCCATTAGGTGGAACAGTTCCTTGGCTTGAGCAATGCAGAATCTGAATGAGTTAGGGTGTAGGTATGAAATATATTTTTGCTGCCACCAAACTTCATCTGGAAAAACAAATATAATCGACAGAACTCTCCTCTTTACAACCAGCATGGTAAAGACAATGTGATGCCACTAGAACATCACAGGTAGTGTTGTCAGAAGGCAGTGGCAGGAGGATCATTTGAGCCTGTATATTTGAGAACCATCCAGGCAAGATAGAAAGACCTTATCTCAGGAAAATTTCTAGTATTATGCAGTGAAACAAACAAGTGAAACCATAGCATTCAACCATCAACCAGTCCTGTGCACTCTCCTCTTCATTTCTTTACTTATCCAACAGGAGTGCTGGGTGCAGACTTCAGAGGAGGTTTACTGGGACCGATGCAGATATTTACAGGCCCAGGAAGACCATATATTCTTCCTGTGATGCACAGTCATAGGAAAGGATGCCTTAATCTCAATTTTCCATAACATTTTCCTGCTTCATTCAGAGAAGTATCAAAATAATACTAATGATCAAAAGAGATCCCTACTATTCAGATCTTGTTCTTTTTTCACTCACTTTACCGTCACTACAGTTTTGTGTTACTGCTTTCAGCTCAGGGCTAATGAGCTTTCTATTAATTTAACCTGAAATCCTCCCCCATGTCCCAAGAGACACTGGGATCTTTTAGTTGGAATGAATATTTAAACATCTCCTTCTCACCTAAGTTTTCCCTGGTGTATCCACATTAAAATGGCATATAGACCTTCCATTGTCTTTAACATTTATCAAGATTACCATATATTAATCATATGTGATGTGTTTGATTTATCACATTGCTGTTTGCTTTCATTCTTACTCGACTTGTAATAACTATCCCAGTCAGGAATTCAAGACTGTTTTGCAACATGATGTATCCCAGGCACTTAGAACAGTGCCTTGCAGAAGATGACCTTTTGATTGTAATCAATTGGAGGTAGAAATTTTTTTAAAATCTGTTCTTTTTACCCATTCATCCAAACAACTATTTATTGTTACTGTGTACAGTTCCAGGTGCAGAAATCCTTTTATTGATTTCTGAAACCCCAGCATTCTTCCCATTCTTGGCTGTTTATACTTATGTCATTATAAAAAATGAGTATTCTTTTAACTTATTAAAGTACAGGTCCTTTTAACAATAATTAGATATAAAAGCTTAAACTAGACTCTAGCTTGAAAACTGAATCCTTGAAATACATTTTTCATTTGCACAAGCAAAAAAAAGGAAAACTTTCTATACTTTCTATATGAAATTTACAAGCTTTAGGTTAAATTAACTCTGGTTGCCTGAAGGATGTATGACCCACCTGCAGCCTTCCCCAAACATTACTCCATCTAATTCCTGATGCCATGCTTCAAGGAAAATATAAAGAAATCACAGAAATGCAGAGAACCCCTGCTACAGAGAGAAAATGCAGCCGACCAGACTGTGAGAGAGATCCATCAAATTAGAAACAAAATGTCTGGAAATTCATAGGCTACTAGGGAGGAGATTTTCTGATAAATATGAGAGAAAAACATAGAAAAAAGGCTATTATATTAATTGCATAATGCAATACTGTTTGTAGAGTACTTCTGTTTTACATACATGGAAATCTGCACTAAGCAGAGTGTCTTGCCTCCTGGGAAAAGTTAGCATTAGAAGCCAGTAGTTTCCCAAAGCCACTGTTTTGCTTAAGTGGATTCCTAATTGACTCTAGTAGAGTTCATGAAGGACCTACATGGGGATAATCTTCGCACTGAGAAATTGGAATGTATAACATTCTCCTTTCAAGGGAGAGAGCATAAGGAATTAGCAGAATGTGCACTATGTGATTGTAAGTGAGGAGTGCTTACAAACAACCTAGTTCCAAGGGGGAATTCCCACAATCAGAGAGCTACGAAGAGGCTACACCCATTAGCATCTTGCCAAGTTAGCAATGTTTGTCTCATTTAACCTATACTGATCTTACTCTCCGATGGAGATTTTGTTTGTATTTTAAATAAGGCAGAGAGCTGTGGACAACCCAATTCTACCAAGACATGGGATTATGGTTAACATCTTGGCAGGAGATGAACCGCCTCTGGCCTATGAGAAAGTGGCGAGATATACAAGAGACTTATCACCACAGCAAGTCAGATAACCCATGAAAGGTCAATGGAGACAGATACCAAGGATACCCACCACAATCCAAAGCAGAAGTCCAGAGACACTTAAAATCTCAACAATAAAGCAGACTTAAAACTCAACCACCATGACTTAGGGAACTGAGTGGAAGAGGGGGTGGAAAGATTGTAAGAGCCATGGTAGGGGAGAATATCCAGACATTGCCCACCTCAGCAAAGGGGGAAAAAAAACTGCCTACCTTTTGTGCAATTCATAACCCATTCCGCATGAACCTGGGTTAAGGCTGAAGAGGCCACCAGTGGGTTGGTGACAGAGAGGGGGAAATTGGGTACCATCACAAGATTTGACCACACAATGTATCTAAATATTAACAATAAATATATTTTTAAAGCCAGAAAATTACTATTTTACTGCAAAAAAAGAATGTTTGATCGAGTTTTCTTATGTTTTTCCTGGTAATATAAAACCTTCAACTGTTGTGTCCTGAGACCTAAAGTATTTGACCAGGTTTATAATACCAGGCATGATGCCTCTCCCATGTAATAGCCCTCAAATCCAGAGAATGGTCAGCTACCCCCTTAACAGTTGTGACCCCAGTGGATGGTTGGTATTGTACCACCATAGTCCAGAGTAAGGTGACACTGCTAATGACTTTCCTCCCTCAGTGGCCTGCATAGCTATTCTGGTACTTTGAAAGCTAACAAACAGGAAAGAAGCCTTGAGTTCAGCTCCAGCTTCATTTCTCTATTTCCTTTACCTCACACATGGCTTGCATCTTCAACACTAGGGATTTACCATCTAGTTCTGGTGGACAACCAAGGGTGAAGGCAATGTTGTGCACTGTGTTGGAGCCTTCTGGGCCTCCTTGACCAACAATTTGTTGAGGTCTCCCATAAAAGTGTTCAATATCCTAAGTCATCAGGGAAAAGAAAATCAAAACTATTTTAAAAAAATATTTGTATTATTTATTTGCAAGGAAAGAGAGAATAGACAGGGACAGAGACAGAGAAATGGGCACATCAGTTCCTCTTGCCACTGCAACCATTCTGTGCATCTGGCCTTGTGTGGGAGTTGGAGAATTAAACCCAAGATGTCAGGCCTTGAGGGCAATGTCCTTAACTGCTACACCATCCTTGCAGCCTCAGTCAAAACTATTTTGAGATTCTTATCTCATCCTAGTCATAAAACAAATGATAAATGCTGGCAAGAATGTGGGGCAAGGGGAACACATATTCCCTGGTGGTGGGAGTGTTGACTAGATCGTCATTATGAGTATCTGTGTGTAGTTTTGAGGGAGTTTAAGGTAATGGGTCAAGAAGCAAGAAGGTCCTTGCCTTGCAGTGTCTACTTTGCTAGAGCGTACTTCTTATCTCTTGCCTGACCTGTTCTTCCACCTGAGCATCCTTTATGAGAAATCCAATCCTGGCATTGTGGTTGGTCAGGCTTAAGGCCCTGGAACTCAGTGACTATCTCTATCTCTCTGGCTCACCTGAGCCAAAAGGTATAATTACCTAGGGAGGGCTCACACACGCTCTCTCATCTCTATTGGATGGCTAGCACATATTCCTGAGCCTCAAGGTTTTTGTAAGGTCCCCCTTCCTTCTAAGGGGAGGCAAGGGGAGACCTCTTCCTACTCCCACATGGGCTTTGCCTCCTCAGCCTCCCTCATGGTGAGACCTCTCTGTACTTTCTCTATTTCTCATACTATCTTCCTCCCAGGCCTACCACATGGGCTCGCAGACCTAATGGGTGCTCCTTCCTTGGTCCACAGACTCTCCCTCTGTCTCCTGACTTCTAAATAGATATAATTAATTTAATAATTATCCAAGTCTTGTTTTTATTTATTTTTAAGTAGACTTGCATTTTAAGTAACTGTGAACTCCGGGTGTGGGGATTGAGAACTCTTTCCTGGGGCTCCAGTGGTGCAGTTGGTTAGCGCCTGGTACTTATATGAGAACTCTTTCCTGAGTGAAGGTGTGATGGTTAAGTTTTGTTGTCAACTTGACCTGTTGGCACAGTAATTTTCAGTGCTGTCTAGCAGATTTCCTCCAAATTGAAGAGAGAAAGGAGGCTCAGGGAATTCAGGAAATCATGTTATCTAGAAACAAACATCCTTTCCTGGGAGGGCAGTGTAGAAAGGAAATTCTAGAGACCTTTGAAGTCAACAAGTCAGGGAAAAGGTTTTAAGACATCACCCTAAGGCTATGAAGGAAATCTCTCTACTTTTCCCCCGCCTGTTTTGCTGGTGTTAGAACATTCTCTCTCTCTCTCTCTCTCTCTCTCTCTCTCTCTCTCTCTCTCTCTCTCTCTCTCTCTCTCTCGATCTGTGAAAGGGGGCCAGCCTCTTTTGCAATTATGGAACTTCCCCTGAATCTATAACTTCAATAAATAACTTCCTCCCATAACTGTGCCTTGTTTGGAGGTTCATCACAGCTGTGTGTGGCTATTTCATAGGGTGACTGGCCCACCCAAAGTAAAAGCAGAAATGTCCTTTCTGTCTCCACTTTGCGAGAAATTAGAGGTAAATCTGACTTCTCCTTCTCTCTCTGCCTCTCATGTTCTTCTACCTGAGTCCCTCCCTGGGGATGGAGTAGGAGATCTGGCATTGTGCTGGTTCAAGCTTTACTTTCTGAACCAGCCTAGCGTAGACCAATCAGCTGCCCCTGTGGCTTACTTGGAGTTCATAAAATACACAAGGGGAAGGCAAGTGACTCTCTCTTTGGTTGGCAGCTCAGACTCCTGAAACTCCAGGTTTTGGTAGCTGAGACAGGGGAGAAAGCCCAACTCTCTTCTCCCATGTGGGCTTAACCCCTCTCTCCTCCCTCATGGTAGGAGCTCTCAGTACTTTCTCCTTTTTCCTTCTCTTCATCTAATAAAGTCTCTGTGAACCTTACCTTCTGCTCTATGGATTTAATTCTTTAAGTTCATAAGACAAGAATCAGGGTACCCTAAAGTTTTTGATGTATAGGCATATTGCTATATTGACAAAGGACCCCAAAATTCTTATTTCAGTTTCCTCAAAGAACTAAGAATAGAACTAGCAAAGGACCCATTTTTGCCACTCTTGGGAATATACACAAAGACTCTAAGTTCTATGAAAGAGACACAACCATGTTCAACCTCTCAATTCACAATAACTAGGAAATGGTATCAGCCTAGATGGCCCTCAATTGATGGCTGGATAATGGGGATCCATGTACATAATGGAATTCAGCTAGACAGAAAAATAACATTATGAAATCTTGAGGAAAATGTTTGTAACTGGAAAATAATATACTGAATGAGCTGACTCAGGTCCAGAAATCTTTGCTTTAAGTTTTTAATTGTATATTTAAGTTGGAGTGGTCTGCAGGCTCCAGGAATCTAGAAAGGGTCATAGGGGGCAGGACTTAATAAAGCAGAGTATAAGAGTAGAACCCACCAAAATGGAAATGAAAAAAGGGGACATTGGGGGGCTTTATTTATGCAGGGATGGAGACAAGGGAATGAGGGAGAGGAGTGTGTGGGGGGGAGGAAGGTGATAAGTCAAATTAAGGATATATGAATTACTACTATGGGGATTGTACTTTTAAAGATAATTTAAAATATAATTTATAAAAATGGCTCCAGAGATAAGAGTGCTTGCTCTGGAAGCATGAGAACCCGAGTTCAACCCAAGTAACACAAAAAAAGCCAGGTGAGGCCACACACTACTGTAACCTGCACGGAGAGAGGTAGACATAACGCTTCACTGGGGCTTGCTGGTCAGCCGTTCTGATGGCGGCACTGTGGATCCAGGTCCCTGAGAAACTTTATCCCAAGGAAGTAAAGGTGAAGAACAATACAGAAAGATTCTCACCACTCTCCTCTGGCCTCTGCGTGCACATGCATGGGCGTGCGCACTGGCATACACACGTGGATACACCACATGCACATGAACATGTAACCCACCAAAACCTTTCACAAATTAAAATGAGTAAATATACAAAGAAATAAAAAATAGTTTGAATGGATGTATTTTATTTTTTATTATTTTAAAAAGATATTTTATTTGTTTATTTGAGTGAGGAGAGAGAGAGAAAGAGGAGGAGGAGGAGGAGGAGAGGAGTATGGGTGTGCCAGGGCCTCTTGCCATCACAAATGAACTCCAATCACATGCCCCACCTTGTGCACTTGGCTTTATGTGAGTGCTGGGGAAAAGAACCCTTCGGCCAGTAAGCTTTACAAACAAATGCATTTAACCACTGAGCAATCTCCCCAGCCCCCGTATTTTACCTTTAATTGCAAATAATTCCACTCTGGGACAAAGACCTCTTTAGGTTGATATAGTACTGAAATTAAAATAAGGATGCCATATTGATTTCTGATTGTTGATATATTTTAATTGGCAATGCCTAAAATTTCACATATTGAATTAATATTTCCAGGTAAAACCATTTTGTAGGCCAAGTATAAACTTTTCACACACTTTTCCCCCACAATCTTCTCCATAATTTTTTTCCTCTGCAGTTTTCCTGAGTTTTCCAATTGTGCCAGTAATGCACGAGTCGTTGAGACATCGTGGAGGAAAGCAGGGTGAAGTTGGCATCTACAAAGCTCAGAAACATCTACAATGTTAAACAACTTATTTCTTAGGGACTTAGTTATATTGCATACTTACTGGTCTATTTTCCACTGAGAAAAAAGGGGAAGCAGGGATTCCCAATCTGTAACTATAATAGAAGGAATGTAATGTAATTATGCACAGACTGTGAGTGCTTCATCCTCCTCGTGCATCTATGTGTCTATTATTTATGCTTTCAAAATTCCCCTTCAGTGGTACTAATTCATCATTAGCACTATTTACAGATGCAGGACTGGCTGCACGTGCAGCAACAGCCTGTCAATTCCCAACACAGGAGCGTGTTAGACCTGGTATGTCCCTTGTCACTCCTCCCATCTTAATAGCTGCCTGAATGTATTTAAGGGTACTTTTCATTACATATATAGTTAATTATGTTATCTTTTTACCTTTAGTAATACTGAATAGGTTGAATAACCAGGCTTGTGTTGAGCAAAATAAAACTATGTTCTCAGCAAATAAAACTGTATCTGTCAACTATGTGGACGTGCTACCAGCCTTCTGCGTCTCACCTTCAGTGGACGTGTACCCTGACTCTCTTCCATGTTTTGCTCAGTTCCAGTTCCAGAACACCTCCAACATTGCTATGTGAAATTATCCTTCACACAGAGTCATCATCACAGACAGACACAGAGCCACTCGGACTAAACAAAGGAAACAAAGCATTTTTCCTTAAAGAGATTGTGGGAATGGAAATAGTCTGGAAATACTTTGATGTGTTTTTAAAAATATTTTTTTTATTTATTTTACTTGTTTTTCACATCTGGGAAAAGAATAAAAGCAAAGATAAGATTGTTAACTGTGGTAGTCTTCCAATAACTCTATTCTTCATCAATAATAAGAACCTAAAGATTTTAGGCAAATACTTTATCAAATAAATGATATTCCCTGCTCCACACAGCTAGGCGTTGTCATAGAACACACGCCAGAGGCATGGGACTCCCAGGCATCTGCCTTACTCAGTGGAGAACTGCTGATCTCAAATCGTGTCTCCATTCTGATTTGTAGAACATGGGTGTGACGGCTGGAGTTGTAGAAATCATTTTGGTGCACAAGAACTTTTAGAATAGCTTGGAGATGATTAAGTGACTGGAAAATAGACAGCATTTCTGAAAGCTTCACTAGACAATAGATTGAGCAAGTCATTTTGTATCCTAAGCTATATGGAAACTCATGATTCTCCTGCTTCATATTCCTGAATGCTAAGGTTAAAGGTTAAAGCAGTTATGGATGGCTGCTTTATCAGGGCTGTTCTGCTGTGTTAAGGCTCTAGACCTTGGTACATGACATACTCCATGCGTCAGTCTCAGTAGTATTGTGAAGGCGACAGTTCCATTTTACAAAAGGGGGAATAAATCTCCGTGTATTCGCTTGACCAACCTCAGGCTCCAGCAGAGACCACACCACTGAATTGCATTCCCAACATTTAAGTAAACCAAGGTGCCCAAATATTCATCAATTACCAGACTAAAGCAGGCCCCATTTCATGATGCAAACTCCAGTTGTAGTTAGGTCGGAAGAAGAGAGCGAAGGCTGGCAAGAACAAGGACCATTTGGGCATTTTTTAGGAGTTGAGGAATCTTTGCTTCGTGCTAATATATTATCCTCAAAATATCTTTCACTTGTATTTGAACGGGGGAAAGAAGGTAAGAAGGAAGAAAGGAAAGAAGCAAGGCAGGAAGAAAGGGAGAAAAAGCAAGGAAAAGAAGGAGCAAGATAGGACCTTAAGGAAAGAAGAGAGGATAGACGGGGAGGAAAAGGGTTCTACAGATAAGAGAAAAGCTCACCTTTAAAACACAAAGAAGTTGATGTCTAACTGCCTGATACACCTCAGTGCTTCACATCCTTTAAACCCAAAGTAACAAAGTATAATTCTATTTTTTTTTGCTGGAGGGGGTATATTTTTAAAACTTTATCAAGTGCCAGCCACCTCACATTGTCAGAGAGAGAAACAGTAGATTGGAGCTAGCTCAGAGGTTGATGTGGTCACTGGTGTTGAAATAACAGTGAAGGTTTGGAACACAGTTATGTAGCCAAACATAGCCAAAGGCCTATGAGAGAGAATCAAGACAGCAATTTCACCAAGGGTAAGACAGCAGCTGAGGAAAAGGTCTTAGAGTGTTTGGATCACATATTTTTCTTCCTGACTTGGATTTGGCCTTTTAGCTGAAATTCTTCGGTGACTGCCTAAGCAGTCTTTATTTTTCTGTGTAGGCTTTGAACATTCTATTTCTTCCTGTAATGTCTGTGCAAGTACTGATTGATGAAACATGCCAGGGGAAATTCTTAACATAGGACAATCGTGGGGATGGCTCCAAAGGAGTAAGAGAAACCTGGAGCCATGGGAAGGACCAATGGAGGAGCAGACTTCCCCTCCATTAGCAATGCTATTTAACAGTTTTCAACCTATACAGGTCCAGATGTTTGCCTCTCACGTCTCAGTTGTTTCTCATAATGTCCTCGGTAGAAACAGTGTGGGGAAAAGCTTCAACAAAGTCATTCTGCCTGGCTTCATGCTGCATCTGTGTGTCCTAGCCATTCTGAGATCTGGGAAGGGGATTTAGCTTTCCTGCAAATAAAGACTCTTGAAGTAGAAGATTAGCAATGCCTGAGTAGTTGAGAATCATATTGGTATATATATTCAAACATTTCAAACAGTGCTGACTTCACACACTTTTGCTATTTTTGCTGCTTTGGTCCCCTTTTCTTCATTCTACCAAGAACAATAGTAGTCTCACAGGACTTTCAAAGTAATAAAGAGCCAATTAGGTCAGGCTTTCTATTTTCTACCTGAAATGCTTGGCATTAGGATGTTTAGTATTTTTGGAGCCTTTTGAATTTTGGAATATTTGCCCAGTCCTCACCTGTAAACTCAGATCAAGTGAAATATTTCACTTTGGAACATTCCAGATTATTGGGTTTGGTTTACATTATCTTTATTAAAGAGAAATTACCTATAACTAGACCAATGTTTATAACATTCTTCATGCCATGTTCTAGAATGACCCTGGTTCTCAGAAGCATTTCTTCAAAACGTTCTTAAAATATGGTATCCCACAAAATATGATTCTTTCTAAGTTTAAACAGTTTCCCACCCTTCAGAGAGATGGAAGACTGCTCATCCTAGCCTTTTGAGAGTACAATCACCTTCTAGAACACTGACACATCACTAAAGGGCTGTTGCATGTGAAACTCTGTAATCAATGGCTACATGCCTGCTGCCATATGAATTCAATTGGCTTTCCATTTCTGCAAAGACCTCTTAGTTTGAAAGCACTGGAGATCCTTCCTTTACCCTGTCTGCAATGTTCTCCTTTTACAAATCCATTCTACGCAGACAGCAAGCTTCTCTGTCCAGTTTCAAATAGGTTGCCAACTCAACACAAAGTTATTTACAACATTAACCTGAGGTCAATCACAATGAATTTCTTTCCCTTCCCTTTTCTTTTCAGTCTCTGTATAAAAACACAAAACTCAACTCCAATACTCTATCTAGATCAAGTCAAATAAAAAGCCATTAAAATTCCAAGAAGCAATAATGTCTTTTACTGCATTTTATTGCTAAAGAAGTAAGTGTTTCTAAGACCACTATGGCTGTTAGTAGGTAAATAGCTGAATTATCTTAATTGTTTCAGAAGTGGTACTAAAGCTCGAAACAGAAACCATGCATACATGTGAGAAAGAGGAAAAATGCACCATTATGCTCATTTTTTGCATTTCAATCCACAGCCAAACACTTTCCAGTAAATCAAAGCACAAATAGGTGTAGGAGGTGCAGTTACAGGATATGTTCTACACATGGCTGAGCTGTAGTGAATTCAACTCTATTTTCAGAAAGCGGCTTCATAGAATGATAAATCCAATTTAATCAACTTGGAGCTCCAAGCTGGCCCATTTGGAAGCTGAGGAACATTGTAGAACAGTCCATGAGACATATTTTTCTGTTGGGCAGAACGTGCTCTGGATTCTTGTTGCCCGACTCATCAAAGGACTCCTGAGATTCCCGAGGGGATGAAAGCTAGGATGTCCACCTGGATTGCCCCACTGAGCTAAAGCCATCCTTGAGAGGCAAAGGGGAAGGAGAGTCCAGAAGGGAGAAGATGCAAGTCTCTCCTAATGGAAAGTACGGCTGTTTGAAATGATACTTTACTCTTCTCATGTTGTAACGGAAAGTTACAGTTCCCAGCTATTCCCAAGGCACCTGAAAATGTAAGTGTACTGGGATTCTTGTCATATAAAGTTAAGAAATTAAAATTACAGACCACCAGATGATCAGGTTTAGTGGGAGACTTTATTTAAGGAGGAGAGGAGAAGCTACAGAGACCTCCCACCAGGAGTGAGGAGAGAGCACATGGGGGAGGGGCTAGCCAGCCACGTGAGAGAAAGAAGGAGACATGAGAAAAGTGTTCCATGTGGAAAAAGAAAAGGCCAGGGCTGTGGTGAGGGGGTCTTACCTAAGTCTGGAGAATTAGATGTCTCTCTGCTGGCCAGTCATGATGAAGACAGCGAGCCCTTTGTCCCCTTCTAAGGAGTATATCCACCTGGCTCAGAAGACAGTGAGTGATTGGTCTCGCTTTGACCTATTACTGTTCCAGGACTAGGTTTGAGCTCTAGTAGGAGACACCTCCCACTTTAGGGGAGGGGGTCAGTTAAGGCAAGGAATAACTGGAGCCTGCAAACACAAGTTCAAGGGCACTCCTACTTAGCTGTGGGGTCCCAGTCACCCTAACCTGTCACAATGTGAATAGTTTCATCAACAAAGGCTCCTCAACCATACACGTGTCACTCGATTTCAGTCCTCCTGACAGCTCCTAGAAAGAACTGGTTATCTCAGAATCTGACATCTCCTTTAAGGACCTGAGAAGACATAACACTTGGCTTGCACATAAACCATCATGTATCTAAATTTTCCAATGCTAGTGGTTATTTCCTTGGCGTTGAGGATAGTACTTGTGCTAGGTGTGCATGTATGATGTGCATGTGTGTGTGTGAGTGCTCACATGCTGTTCTTCCTCTGGCATAGCATGAGACCATCTTGAGGGAAAGAATGCTTTGGCCAGGTAGTTATGACAACTGTGGAGAGAAACAATGTGAACAGGAATGGTGATGGAGCTATTGACATCTCCCTAGTGGACAGACAAAGGGGGGGTCCAAGAACCTCACCTGAGGTTACAGCAATTGCTCCCACCTGCCCTCCCCTGGCTGCAAGTGATCTTGGGGAAAGGCTAGATTATGTAGGAGGTAGAAGGTTAATCAGAAGTTTGACTCTGATGATTAAAAAAAAAAAAAAAGAAATTCCTAGTGTGACATTTAACTCCTTCAGGCAAGTTTCATAGACCCCCCTACCCTTGAGGGGGAGGTGTTTGTAGCTGGAGTTCAAACCTAGATGCCGAAACTGATTGGTCAGGTATGGACGAACCAGCTGTCTCTCTGCTCACTGAACAGAAAATTCTGCCTCTTCTTCCTTCACATGGTCTAGCAGAAGGACATTAGGTAAGGTCTTCCAGCCCCACACTACAGCCTAATGGCTGTGGTGAGGGGCTGGATTTCTTGCCCCCATGAACCTTTCCTTCTCATGATATTTTCTTTGTCTGCTTGTTTAAGCAAACAGCATAGATTTTGGCTAAAACCTCTCACACCTGTTCTCTCCACATTGATGGCTGGAGATACTCTGTAACTTCCCATTTTCCTTTAAATAAAGTCTCCCACTGTACCTTATCCTCTGGTGGTCTATAATTTTAATTCTATAACTTTATAGACAAGAATTCGGGTACTCCTTAAAATCTGAGGTACATTGGAATTTGCTGGGTATTATCTACATTCTAATCCCCAGCTCTGCAATTACACTGGGAACACCTCTGGCTGTCCCAGGAACCCCAGAACTGGCAGGTGGCTTGATTTACTATACCATTACCCTAATCCCTCTTCCATTGCCTCTCAACAGGGTGGTTAGTAAAACAAAAAGGCTTATGTCTCCATTTCTCCACAGGCAACAATTACCAGAGATACAGACTCCCTCCCTCTCTTTACCCTCATCCTTCCCTGGGCTGCTTGGCTCTGACCCCCTCCTGCACATTTAAAAAGAGATCTGGAGTATCCCAAGGGGTTGGGGAGTGGGCAGTTCCTCAGGGAATGATAGTCTCCTGTCTTTGGTAATATAATTGTTGTTGAGGTTGGAATTTCTTTCTCTTTCTCATTTCTGATGTCATCTTGCTCTGGCCATTCCAGCCTAATACTCCAGCCCGAATTTCCACCTTTTCCTAACAGACTCCATGATGCAATGCAGCTTCCATACGATAGAATCAGATTTCATGATGGTGGGGCTGCTTTGGACATCTCCACGCTCCGTGAATAATGGGCCTGTATCCTGAAGCTGAGGGACGAGTGAGGACCCATGTCCCTGACACAGGGAGCTCCCCTAAGGGGCTATGGTGAGGTTGTCATCCGGGATTGATGAGTCACCCATGCTCCTGTAAGTAACTACCATAAACTCATTGGTTCACCAAAGCTGGATTTAATGTAGTCATCCTTTGTTCTGTTGTCTGTGCCCTATCTGGGGAGAAGATGCGGATCTTCCCCGGGGAAAACTTTCCTGTGACACATGTTCACACTTATGTGTATGAGTGTCTGAATATATACGTGTGTGTGTGTGTGTGTGTGTGTCTTCAATTACTTTCTACCTTATTTTTTGAGACAAATTACATTTAACCTAGAACTCCCCACTTCAGTTACACTAAACAGCCAGCCAGCCTGAAGGCTCTTCCTGTCTACCCATCGCCAGCACTGGGATTGTGGGAGAGCAATCCTGGCATTTAGGTGGGTACTCGGGCTGAGAACCCACTGTGGTGGCCCCCGGGATCCATGGGATGAGTCTTCTCACCACTGCTACTTAGCAGCACTCTGCTGGCTGTGTGCTTTGTCTCTGTATTGAGATTCCTTCTTGCTTATCTATCGTGTCCTGCCTTATTCCCTGATGATGGGCAGCGAGGCTCTCCCCACATGATGAACCCATGTCCCTGGCCTTCTCCATCTCACTGCTGAGCTGCAACGTCTTATTCAATAACCACAATTAAAAGTAATAAATATCTTGCTTGAAATGAAAACTTCAAAATGTCATCTTCCCCATCTCGTTAGCGGCCAATTCTACCCTCACTAACTAAACCCTGCTTTATTTCCCCTTTACTTCAATCCATGAACAGATACGTTGGTTTCACGTGCTGTTGATTTTCCATCCACAGTGTGTTCTGAGTCTGCTCGCTTCTCACTTCTGACTTCTTGTTTCTGTTTTCTCCTGCTTGGGATTCTGCAATAGACTTATAACCAGTCAGTCTCCTTTTACATAGGTATTGTTAAATTTATTATTTATTCATTTAGAGATACAAGTATAGGCATACATACCAGGGCCTACTGTCATTGCAAAAAGCCTCCTGAATACACACCAGCCACTGTGTGCATCTGGATGTACGTGGGTTCTGGGGATTTGAGCCTTGGCCATCCGGCCTGGCCGACAAGTGCCTTCAACTGCCCTCACACAGATTTAATGTGGCATGTACATGTCAGAGTTATTCCTCTAACACTAATCTAACCTTTCTGACATATTTAAAGTGCTAATTATCATGAAGCATATTGTTTTCAAATGCCTTTGCTTCTAGAATTTCCCAGTTACTCACTACATCCATTGCAGGCTCCTGAAACATCCTATTCAGGTTCTTGCTGCTGGGCCTATACATTTTATTCCAATTGCACAGATTCTACGCTCCTGTGAATCCCTAAGGCACATACTTTGTAAGTCTGGCATAGGGTTCCTGTTCCAGTAATGTTACTCACGACTATTGACATAAACCACCTCAAATTAAGCTTAACGTAGTTCAACATGCAACCCAGTCTGTCGTCACTCCCATGACCTCTCTTCACTCTCACTCTGTTAATTCTGAAGACAGAAGCTTATGCTAATCTTGTTATATAATATCTGAGTCTTTAGGACCCAAATGTCATTCTTCACAGCAGAGGAAATTCTTCCAGATATGTTTCAGCATCTCAAGTATTACTATATAGACATACTTTAAATTTTTCTTTGGTCACAGGATAGCTGACAATTTGATAATTTTTATTTGTCTTTCATATATTTATCAACTCTTGTTTCCACTTTAGCAAACCTAAGCCAACCAACAACAAGACAATATTTAAAGCCCAGAAAATTATAAAAATATTTATTTATTATTTATTTAATTCCTGTGTATATGTGGCATTTCGTATGGTACCGCTGGGTGGTGAATGCACATGTATGTTCAGATGCATGCATTCTGTACACTCTCATGCATGTAGGGGCACAGGAGAATGCCGCGTGCTCCTCTCTATTGTGCTCTCCCAGGCCTCCTTGAGATAGTCTCTCACTGAACCCAACCTGCTATTTTGAGTTTGAAGTGTTGACCAGAGAGCCCCAGCAAACCTGGGTCTCTGATCCCCTCAGGACCGAGATTGCAGGAGTCCACAGTCACACCCAGCTGCTACGTGGTGAATCAGGCTCTGTCTGGCCCACGTGCTTGCAAGGGAAATGCTCCTTTCCGGGGAACCAGCTCTCCTGCCTCCTAATTTAGTATTTCCTAGAAAAACTGTTGTGCTTTAAATAAAGTACTGACATGTCACTACCTGTACATGAAGATGTCATAGAAAAGCATTTGAGTTCTCCTAAGAAGCACATTTCATTCCACGAGAAGCAACAGTGTAGGGGAGAGTGGTGAAAAGATGGGGGGAAGCTAGGGGACTGTGATTAAATATATGTTGTACAAACATTAAAATATTCATTATTTTTAAAGAACGCAATCAAATATGTCACAACACAAATTCTATGATTCATGGCAAATCACAAATTCTCACCTGTAAAGCTCCCTGTTGGCTTCGATTGTTTGAGATTTTGATGACCACTAACATCTTTCTCCCACAAGCTACTATTCTTTCTCTTCCTAACTTTTCTAACATTTCTTGGTATAAACTGTGGCCCCCATATCATTGAAATGTTTGTCCTATTTCCCCTTGCTTTTCACTTTTATCTCCTTTTGTATTATTCCAAGCCATTTAGCACTCATAGCCTAATACGAGTATTTTTGGAAACAATATCCCCAATGATATATGGCCAAATGTGCAGGATCATATTATTGTAGGGAGCAATTAAGGATTGTGAAACAGCTTGGATTAATTTGGAGTCAACCTACCAGAATTGAATGACAAGAATGAGTATTAATTATCATGCCCTGCCTCCTTACTACAGCTGAGTTTAATTTTCATGGCGCTAATACTACCAAAATAACACAAATGAATACACCGGTACAGACTTTCCATATAATGATAGAGGTTGAGCGTGTGAACAGACATTGTAATAGTGTGTGTGGTGGTGCCATTTAACTAACATTTATCTCCAGAAGAAAAAAAAAGTTAAATATTTTATTTGTAGAGTTATCCTTGTACCATTATAACCATTATATTATCAATTGAGAAATGCTTAGGAAAATGGAAGAAAAGATGTAGACATGATTTTATTATTATATGACATGTGTTTATATGAAAATGACTGAACAGAAATATCAAAAACAAATAAACACATATTTTTAAGGTTTTAAGATCGCAAAGAAAACTTGTACCAGATGGAGTTAATAGGCATGAAAGACTTACTGTGATACTGTAGAGAGAAACTCTATTGAAACAAAGGACAAAAAAATAAGGTTTTAAATGTATGGGCAAGCAGGTAGAATGTTGCTAAAGGACACTGAAGGCAAATCAGTGAGGGTGATTAGATCACATGTGTTTGTCCACAGGCGCTTGACAAGGTTGACCTACACTACCCAAGAATTTAGAAGGAAGCCTAGCTTCTTTGATTAGTATATTTTGAAGAATGGCTTCTAGGTTCTTGAAAATACATATTGTTGGGTTGTAAAACTGGCGTTGGTTTTAGAGAATATCCACATCCTTGTGAGCAGAGAAAGAATTTTCAATGAAAAGTTTTCTAAAAGAAAGGCTCCATAAAAGGGAGCCAGCAGCCTATGAACATGAGAAAACCTGTTTAGAAAGACCATTAAGAGCATGTTAGCTAAGGTTCATGACTCTATTACCACAGTCTAATTTTTTTAAAAAATATTTTAACTAGTAAAGATAATGGACAACAAATAAGACTTCATTTTTAAGTTATAAGTTTACTAAAATGGCCTTTTGGGCAAAATAGTCAAGATTGTCACCAGTATAGATATTTCTTGCAGGGCTGGTCTGTGCAATAGACCAAGCTCTCCAGTAGACACACTCTGCAGGCCTGACCAGAACAGTTCCAGCTCCCCACTTTAGGGTTTGGGCTTCTCATGAATGTGAAATACCAGCCGGATTGTTGAATGGCTCTGTGGTACCTCATGATCATTAACAGTGGAAAAGGTGAGCTAACTACAGAACTCACCAAGGGCTCCTTTGACTTCCCATAATTACCTTAATACTCAAAATTCAATTTTAATTGAGCTCCACCCATCGCCCATATTTGAGCCCCTTCAAACCAACAGATTGCAGAGTTCAAATTCACTCATTCTGTGACTGACAGTGCGGGGGGGGGGGGGGGGTATCATGGTTCCAAATCTGTCCTGTCAAGTGTAGAAGAGCCCAAACCGCACCAATCTTCAGTTCCAGGTCTCGAACTCTACTGCTTCACAAGACAGCATGAGGAACACGTTAGCTCATGTTAGCTCAGTTTTTGGAGGGAATGCAAAACATTGTACTCCACAAGAAACTAATGTTAGTGCAGGGCACCATTCTCTGAAAGTTCGTATTAGAAAACCAGCCATAAGTCAATTTAAAATTCCCTACACTTCTTTTAAGGGAGCTGTCTAACAATGATCAGATTCACAGTTATTACATTATAACATTGAGTTTTAAAGGCTCACCAGGATATAAGGCAGACCAAATTATATATATATATATATATGAAACTAATTATATATATATATTAGATACTAAGATATTTTATGTGTGTGTGGTGTAAGCTCTTCTGCAAAAAAATATAAAGTAGTGTGAGAGAAGTTACTATGAATTTGATAATGACTTATATTATTTAAATATTTCATAGGACCTTCAGGTGTCAAAAGATGCCTAGTATGTACATAAAATGAAAATACGTTTGCAGTAATTGTACAATTGTCCTCATGTCTCATTTTTCAAAGAGAGAAGCCACTGTACTAAATACACTGGTCAATCCTGAGTTTGTCCTATGAATGCTTTATTGGAAAATTGTTTATGATCATTGAGTAGCATACAAATATCAACACAGCTGTTAAACCTGAATAAAATGGATGACTCATCTAAAAATAAATACATCTTTTATGATATACCCAAGGGTTGGGACTGTTCAAAATATGCAAATCACATTTTCTGAATTATGCTCTTAGCGGTGGCTCAAAGGGACCATGAAATATTCCTTCAGAAATGTGTGTCACTGTCTTTCTCTGCTGCAGGACCATCTTCTGAGGAACAGTGTCTAAACATCCAAGTGTGCAGCTGTGTGACGTAGGAAGGAAATGCTAAAAGTCCCCGTGCTCCATGACCATGAACTTCTCTCCATTTATATCCTACGGGAATGACTGGAGCTAATCTTTACCTAAAATTGCTTCCTGCCTTCCTTTCTTGTTTTAGGAAGCTGTTGCCCATAGACACTGCTGCTCCAAACAGACCCTCCCAAGCAAGCTCAGGCAGCTCCGTCTCCATTCCCCAAGCAGGAAAGTAAAGGTCATATAACATCTGAGTCTGGGAACATTTTTTCAGACTTTCAAACCAATTAGAAAATCGTGCTTTGCATTGAATATCTACAGAAAACTGCTTATTTGTCTGTTTGATGTTAAGGAGGCATTAGCCCACTCAAAACTCGGTGAGAATGGGAGTGAAGACAATGCACCCTTCTCCTCAAGACCCACGGTCTTGAGACTCCCACGGCTACTCCGCGTGACAATGAACAGGCCATTTGGATTGTACTACGGCACTGGAGTGGCCGCATGTTCATCCTCTTCCCTTGTGTCCTGGATTATATTCTTCAAGTTATTTGCCACTGACCTTCAGAAAGCCCTGTGCCCTTTCCAGCTAAAATGATCTGAACTGTGTCTGCTTCAAAGTCACTTTCAAATACTATCAACAAAGAAAAAGACACACAATAGTGGTGTGAGTTTAAAGACTGGCTGGAGTAGCAGTGATCAAGGCAATGACTCCAGGGAATTCTAACAGGTCTTGGGCTGTTGATTCCAGCCAATACGTCTTGACCTAGTCAAATTGAGGCACATTGAAACTTAGGTGCTTAATGGATAATCCATTAACCTTTCAATCCCCTTGGATCGCACTCAGTATTCATTTTTTATGTTAGCCAACATATCAAATGTCAGACAAAAATCGTTATTCTAGACAAAAGCAAGGTTTAAAGGAGAACTTTAGGGACACCACAGCTATTTTCCCCCTATTGGTATTTGTTTGCTCTTTACAACATTCTGAGAAAACTGTGAGTACCATTCCCGTGAAACACAGGACTGCCTCTCAGCATATCGTATGAAAAAACGTCTGTGTTAAAGGCCAGATTTTGGGACTCTGCTTAGTCCCTGTGTACAACACATTCGATGTCTGCCTGAAGTGAAAATGGCTTGATTCTATAGGCTAGGCCATTCCAAGAAATCCGTTCCCGTTAACAACTTGATCTTAGATGCCAGTACAATTTCTTTCCTTGTGGGAAGACAAATGGTATTCTCAGAGATAATCAAACTGTAGCCTGGTTTTGGTAAATACAACTGTGTAGCGTCCTTGTGCTACCTGTATCCACAAGCAGAGAAAGCTCTGAACATGAGAAAATGTACCTTCAGCAAAAGCATCAACATTGTAGTTTAATGAAACCAAGTTTTCTGGATGTGCTTCTCTTCATCCTCGCCACCTCACCATCCGTGTGAACACAGCATCAGTGCCAAGGAACATAATCCAGCACTTTACAAAGATGAATCGGTCCAGGAAAATGTACCATATCACCCGAAAGAATTCCAGCTCAGCAGAAGTAACACTCTTTTGCACACTCTCCTGAACACTTCAAATCTGTGCATCAACTGCCTGCTCCGTTGTACTAGGAGGGAGGTAGAGCAAATGACAATCGCATTAGTTAGCCACGGGCTACCATGGTGGATGGTGCTACATCTTTGCAGTTGAATTCAGACGGAAATCCAAAAATGGAAAAGAGATCAGAGATCAGATTCTAACCTAAAAATTAGAAACAACCCAAGCACAGTACGTGCAGATTAAGCCATCCACAGCAGTGAGGATGTACCAGCCCCCTTCCCCATGTTTTTGAACAAGAGAAGAATATTGAGCGAACGTAACATTGTCATTTCTCTCTGGTACATGTTCTCTCGCAGTCACGAGAACTTGTGAAAGTCTGTTCAGATCACCCTGAAAATGTCCCACAGCATAAATCCAAAGAGCACAATATTTTGTTAAAAACTTTATTATTTATTTGTGGGGGATGGAAGGGTGTGCCATGTTTTTGTACATGGGTGGCTTGTGATGGAACCCTGAGGTGGTTGGCTTTGCAAGCAAGGGCCATTAAGAGTTGAGCATCTTTCTAGCCTCGCAAAATCTTACGTAGCATAAAACTTCTCTATGCAATAGATTTAGGAAAAGGAAGAACCATGTACTTTTGGAGGAAGAGTGCACATTATTTACAAAATTCACAAGTGTTTCAACACAATTGTTCTTCATTACTCTCAAAATTCAAGATTATTATGAGTAACTAGCATTTTAAACTTTTCCATGAAAAGCTTAAAATACTGATATGGATGGGTGCCTTTTTGCTTGGCTGGTTGATTTCATAAGTTATGAGAAGCTCCTGCTTATTATGAGTGTAGATAAACATTTTCCCAGCAGTTCTCATAACAGTTCCCAGTTCTTTGAGGGTTAGGCAGGACAGAACTGGTTACACACCTGTGCAATAGTGGCACACAGCCTATGTGGCTAGGAATGAACAAGAGTCCCTCTCTAGGGGAGAGAACTTACACCGGGTACTGGTAAATAAGTCAGAATCCTGTGGATGCTCTTTGGCTAAGAGTGGGTACACATGTCAAAAAGACCCTCTATGATTGTCCCCTTTAATCCAAGGTGTTCCCACTTTTGGTTGGAGAATCTATTTTGTCTTTTGTGTTACAGATGCTGGCAAATATTGGGGAGATCCAGGATATCGCTAGACAGCCAGAGAGTAAGCTGACTGTGTACCACGAGACAGGTCACCTCTAGCACATTCACAGGGGTCCAGGGAACATTGCAGGGACACAAGTACTGTTCTCAAGGCTAGCCTGAAAACCAGTTCAGTGAGATGTCAACAGACACTGTGGATACTCAAATCTCAGTAAAACAGAAATCCAGAGGCTACAGAGAATTCAATACTAACTCAGATTTCTAACACAGCAGCCAAGGCTGGCTTAGGGAACATTGCAAAGAAGGGATGGAAAAATTGTGATAGCTAAAGGACAAGTAGTATTAGCCTGAAGCATGTCCCCCATCCCCTCCCCTCAGAGACTGACTGAGGCCTTCAGCACCCCACGGTGAATACCCATAACCTCACTGAGAATGGGGGAGGGGAGAGAGAATATAAAAAGTAAAATTAAACTTAATTAAAAATAATAATAATTGAATAAAAACAACTGTGATATGGAACTCACAATCTGGGGTAGCAAAGGGAGCCACTCTTAAAGGCTCGCCATTGAATATCAAAGGACCAAACACTTATGAGTAAGTGTGGGGAACTTGTTCTTATGTTGTTATGACAGATAAGACTGGTATTATTGCACCAAGAATTGCTAATAAATTTTAAACACCAAGTACAGAAAAGGCAATCCAGGTTGTATAATATAGCCAAGTCATGTAGTAGGTGAATAAGTAAAAAATACAGGAACATTAACAATATTTTTTAAAACATACTAAAATAATTGAACTGGGGTTAGAAACAGAAAAGTATTCAGAGGACTGATCTGTGTTCAGCCTGAGACTCCATCACATCTGTACAAGCAAACAAAGGCAAAATGCTCTTGGTTAATCTGAGAAGAGTTTAGTGAAGGGACTTTCTTAGAACTGCCTTTGATGTGTCCCATGTGTTTTGGTATGTTGTCTTTTCTTTATTACTCAGTTCAAGGATTTTTTTTTTTTGATTTGGCTCTTGATTTCTTCAACAACCCATTTATAATTTAATGGTGTGTTGTCCATGCTCTAGGACTTTGTATATTTTTGTTGTTTCTTTTGTTGTTAATTTCTAGCTTTATTGCCTGTGTTCAAGCATAATATCATAGAAAGGATCCTTAAATTTGTAGAGACTTGTGTCCTAGTATATGATCTTTTTTAGAGAGTATTTTACCAGATGCTGAGAGGAATGTGTATTCTTAGGAGTTTGGATGTAATCTGTAGATTTCTACTTAGTCCATGTCATCAGTGGTATTTAGCTCTAGTGTTGCTCCATTTAGTTATTTTTTCAATTTAAATGATCTGTCTATTTGCCATAGTGTGATGTAAAAGTCATCCACTTTTATTGTGTTTAGATTGACTGATATATTGTCTGTGGATTCTTTTATAAAATTCTGTGTACATATATCTGGGGAATATATTATGAGGATTGTTATAACCCCTTGCTGAATTGTTCCCTTGATGAGCATAATGATGAGCCTTATTTTTTCTTTGATTACTTTTGGTTTAATGAAAATTTAGAGTCAGATATTAGTATAGCCACACCTGCTTGTTTCTTATTTCCATTTGCTTGTAATATCTTTTACCATTCTTTCACTCCAGGGTCTTGTCTGTCTTTAATGGCCAGGTGAGTTTGAAGATAGCAAATGGATGGATCCTATTTTCTGATCCAGCCTTTTAACCCAAGTCTTTGTTTGGGAGTAGAGACCATTAATATTCAAAGTTGTATTTGAAAGATGAATGTTAAATTGTCATGTTGAAGATTTCATGAAGTTTGGTATTTTCTTAAATTTAGTTTACTTTGACAAATTCTCTTGTTTTGACTATTTTTATTTTTGATTATTTTTGTTTGGTGCAAAGTATTCAATCCAGTATTCTACATAGGGCCAGCATAGTGCTCATATATTCATAGAGCCAGCTTCAATTATTGATTTTTTTCTCCTTTTATTATGTGGAATAATTTTGCTGGGAATGGATGTTTAGATTAGAAAATGTAGTGTTTCACTCTATGAAATAATCCACTTCAAGCCTGTTTTTTTTTTTTACTTGTGAGTGATGAGCTGCTTCTGTCTTGCAGCTTTTTCTTATTTCTGTGTTTATTGTTTTAGCTATAATGTGACATGGTAAATTTAATCTCTGGTCCTGTTTGTTTGCCATTCTGTATATCTCTTGTACTTGGATGGGCCTCTTTTGTAAGGTTTGGAAATTTTTTACATAAATTTTTTAAAGATATTTTCTATATTATTTATATGTAATTCTTTCCCTTTTCTGTGCCCATAATTCAAATAATTAGTAGTTTTAGGTTGCCCTACACTTGTCTCGTGTCCTGTTCATACATTCATTTTTTTCTTGTCATTAACCTTTTCCTATTGGCTTATTTCCTGTGCTTTACCCCAACCTCTTGATTATGATACACATGATCTATCCTGTCGATGAGGCTTTCTTGGGAGCCTTTTTATGAGTTATTTCATTTTTGTTTTTGATTTGGTTTCTTTTCAGTATCTCTATCTCTTTAGAGAGTTCCATTTCCATTTCTTATTTGAATGTTTTATTGCACTTTGTTGATAGTCTGTGTTCTCTTGATTTTTATGCAGGCTTTTGCTCATGTCCACTTTGAATTCTTTCAATTCATTTTCCTGTCCATTACACTGTTTTGTTGAATCTGTTCCATTTGCTCATGTTCTCTTTGAGTTTGTCGAATATGCTTATCATAATTATGTTTTGGATTTATTTGTGTGGTGTGTCCTCTAAGGAGTTCTCACTGGAGGCCTCACTTAAGGGTGTAGGCATTCTTGGTGGGGATGTATTGTCTTGTTTTTGCATCATTTTTGTTGTTTTAGTTTTTGCTGTTTGTCCACCTGGAGATGCCCTTTGTCTTGCTTAGAATACAGCACCAGCAGCTCCCTTGAGATTTGTATTGAATGTTCTAGTCTGCATGCTCCAGGTGAGATTGAACAGGCAGTCAACATGTGGGTTTAGTTTGGATGCAGGGGTGAGTCTATGTTATGCTGTTCAACAGGGAACTGAGGGTTTACTCTACCTTACTCAGGACTGAGTTGCAGGAGATTTCTGATGGCTTGAGTTGGTTGAATAGTGGAGTCAACGTTCACCTTTTAAAGGATTTTACTGATCCTGCTAATGAAACAAGTTAGTCAGAACCTGCCTCAAAGAAAATTGAAAAAATATGTTCTGCCGTCCCTAGTAACTAGCTGCAGGCATGAGGTACTTGAAGAATTCAGAACTTTCAAAAGCATTATGACATATAGTCTATATTGGAAATAATGTTATAGAATGTTTGATCATACATAAGGGGAAGACACTACAGTGTGTGGGGATTCACAAGGTATCTAAGAATTTGCCTGTCTATTTTGATCATATATTTCTCTCTTGTGTATGGGTTAGAGCTAGCAGTGTTTAAGCCCGGTGTTCTATAACTTCAAAACATTTAAATATCAATATTACCAAGTAAAATGTGGGAAAAACTGGAGGAGAATACCCTGATATAACTAAATGTTTTAGCTTAGTCTTCTTCTTTTAGCCATTGCTGTGATTTAGGTCAAATATGCAGCCATTACAGAAAAGAATGTTTGTATGCCTTATTAAGAAAATTGTGAAAAGTAATTAAAATAAATGCAATGTAATATATATGTGTAATTTTAATAGATCACGCCAACAAGTTTTAACAGAAACTACATTAAATTTTACTTAATAACAGAATCTAATTCAGTTTGAAATTTGTCCCTTTGTTATTTCTAATTAGTCTTACACAACAGAGTTATAATATAGTGAGTTACAAGGAAAATGTCTCTACTTATACTTTCTCCAAGAAAAGCAGGAACCAAATATCTCCTTTTCCCCCGCTTTTTGGCTTGGGGTCGTGGATAAAGTAATGTGACTCGGCAGCAGAATTCTCTACATTTCCAGAGAGAAAGAAGGTTTGCAAGGAGCCCTGGAAGCTCCTGAAGCCTTCAGAGTGTTCTGTTCATCATGCCCAGAGTCCAAGATCAGTCAGACAAAGCTGAAGGAAGGAAGTAAAGGTTCCTCTAAACACAGGAATTGACTGGGGCTTCTATGACTCAACAGTGACTCTCAAGACAACACTTTTCAGGCCTTCAGGCGAATAGGGGATAACCTTATAGGAATGCAGCCACTCTGCAATATGCTCATATATTGAAGATCCCACTAAAATTTGTACAAAAGACACACCTTAAAAGCCTAACATTTTTAATTCCTCAAGTTCACTTAATTAAGAATCTCTTCTTCAAAAAATCATTTTGACATTTCCAACCATGCCTTCTAGAATTTTATGTCCCCTAAAACACTAGCATAAGGGTAGAGGCCAGGAAATTGAAAGAAGCAAAAGCATGTGGTGGTTTGAATGGAAAACACCCCCATAGTCTTGTTTCTGACCAACTGCTGGGGCAGTGCTAGAGGAGACCTGCTGCTGGGGTCAGACCTGGCCGATGACCCAGCCCACTGGACGGTCTTGCTATACTCTGTGCTCTGGATCTGTGATAAAGTGAACCTGCTTCCTCCACCATGACGAACCTTCCCCCTCAAAACTCTGCTGCTTGTGGGCAGGTGTTTTTGTTTTTTTGTTTTTCCCAGCAACAAGAGCATAACTTCAAGAACCTGTGTGATACAAAGGTGGATGGAGTAGTGGGGGTGGAAGGGCTTAACTGGGAACAGGGAGGAAGAGGGAGACATGGGGGTGTCAACAAAATCTAAATATGTACAAAAACGTCATTAGGAAGCCTGCAACTTTGTAAACTAATTATATACACACGCCTACATGCAACATATACCACAGCACACACACCATGCACGTACATAACACACATACAACACACATGTATACAACAACAACACACGTAACTTAACACTTATTTCTTGTTTCTCTTCTTCCTGGTGAATTTAGACATGTTTTACTAGCTAGCAATCACATTGTTCTCATAGAACTCATTCCCCATAAATTTCAGAGATGTATACATTGTCTGATTAATTTGTCAAGATGATATCAATTAAATGATTATTGCTGGAAACTTGACTTAAAAAAATGATTGGATTTATTTTGTTTATTTTTCCCTCAAAATCTCTGTATATTAAGCCTCACCATCTGAGATGTGGAAAAAACACCGATATATAGACAGATAGATAGATACAGATATATTAATATATAACAGATGTATATTGATATATAACACATATATATATTATATATACCAGATATATATATTGTTATATATATATATATTATATATAATGAGATACATATATATAACTGATATATCTATATAACATTATATATTATATATGTTATATATCATATATAATTATAAATATATAACTGATATATGTAATGTTTTATATATATATATATATATATATATATATATAGTATTTTATTGCAGGAAGAAGGAACAGAAAGGTTAAGCGAGGGAATGGAGAATAAGCTGATACAGATGTGCAAGACTCTTCTGTCTCTTTGTTTCTTTTTGACATATTTTTTAAATCAAGCAAGATATAGAGAAAGTATATATATTCTAAATGTTCCTAAATTACAGGCCTACAGGCCTATGTGTGTCTTCCCACATCCTTAATATGACATTTTTAAACTTGTAAATTCTGTGGAAAGTTAAAAGACTATATTTGGGAAGTAACACTGTAAGGTACAATCTCAGGTTTGGAATTCCATATTTAAGTGACTTTGGATACCTATCTAAAGCCCAATAGAATATGGTTTTATTATTCATTAAGTGGCAAAAATAGAACTTTTTCAAGGGGACAAAAATGCCTCTCACATAGACATCACTAGCCTGCCATTAACTGCTTCCTCTTACTATTTTGGGCTAGGCTCCACTCTGAAAATATACGATGCAAAGGTGTCTTCCCTGTTTCTAAAGTCTACACCTCGGAACTCACAGAAATTCACGAGAGTTACAAGGAAACTTAATGGCTTGGAAAATAGGATGTGTGAAGGCAGTTTAGAGGAACTAGATCCCGAGAAGAAACTAAAAGAGGAAATGAAAATGTCTTTGAAGAAGTAAAGATAAGTGGATAGAGTGGTGATCATTACCTTCCATTCAGGAAGCTGAGAGACAAGCACCAATACATTGCAAGTTTATTATTCCATTCAAGAAAGCTGGGCCAATCATACTCCTTTCATTCTGAAACTCACCACAGGCACTGCAAGAATATATATATATATATATATATATATATATATATATATATATGTGTGTGTGTGTGTGTGTGTGTGTGTGTGTGTGTGTGTGTGTGTGTCCCATTATATATATGTTATATATATGTTCCCTTGGCTGGAACTGGAATCCAAGGCAAATTCTTATGATGACCAAGAACCTGGATTCCAAAAGAAAACTCCCACTAACCAGAGGTCTACGGAGAGGCTACACCTATTAAAATCTCTCCAAATTAACAATGTTTATCCCATTTAATCTATACTGATCTCACACTCCATTGGAGGTTCTGTTTATATTTTTCAGAAGGCAACAAGAACCATGGACAATACAACTCCACCAAGAGAACCTGAGATTATGGTTGACACCCGGTGTTGCGGTCAGCTTTCTAGTTGTTGCACAGAAAGAACCCAAACAAAAGTGGCTTGTGGAGGAATGGGTTTATTTGGCTTACGGACTCGAGGGGAGACTCCATTCTGGCAGGGAAAACGATGGCATGAGCAGAGGGCTGGACATCACCTCTGCCACAGCACTGCAAACAGCGGCAGGAAGGTGTGCCAAACACTGGCAAGGGGAAGCTGGCTTAGAACCCCATAAGCCCGCCCCCAACAACACAGCTTTATCGAGGTTGTAAAACCCAAACTGCCATCAGCTGAGGATCGATCTATCAGAACACATTCAATTGTTTGTGGGGGACACCTGGATCAAACCCTGACAGTCCGCCCCTGGCCCCCACAAACTAATAATCATTCAAGATATAAACACAATATGTTCAACTCAACTCTTAAGTCCCCGCAGCTTTCAACTGAGCCATAATACCAAAAATAAACCCATAATGGCACAGAACATTCACAATGCAAAACATGAGGCACAGCAAAAACAGATTGAC
>PVHP010002965.1:26384-83472 GCA_004024765.1 Zapus hudsonius | reverse complement strand
ATAACCAAGTATGACAAAAAATATTTGCTGGAATAGTCTATGAGATTTTTATCAAGGATTAAATGAAGAAGATGGTATGAGATTGTGTAAAGAAATTACCTAAAGACCTTTGACCACTTGGAAAGGCAGGCCTATTACATTGTTATAAAAGTAATAGCTAAAGTTTACTAGAGGCTTCCAGCTGCAGTATAGCAAACATGCTTTATCTCATTTAGTGCTCACTAGAACACCAGGAGGTTGAGACTATCATTATCTCTGTGTTGTAGATAAGGAAACAAAAGTTTAGAGTGATTAAATAATTTGTCCACAACTGATGCACTAAGCAGCTGTCTTGGTGATTTTCTGTGCTGCTGCAGCAGGATGTCACAGCTGGGATCATTTATAATCAACAGAAACTTACCACATGTCCAAGATCAAGAGAACAGCATCTTACAGTTTCACTTCATGGAAGAAGGCAAAAGAGAGCAAGAGACCAAAATCAACTCTCCAAGCCAGACATGGTGGTGCAGGCTTGAGGCCCAGGTAAAAAGAAGGCAAGTTCAAGGCCTGCCTGAACTACCTAGTGAGATCCTGACTCATAGAAATAAAAACAAAATAGGGGGCTAGGACCATGGCTCAGTGGTTAAAAGTACATGCTATACAAGCCTAACAACCAGATTTCAGATCCCCAGAACCCACATCAAGCCAGATAGTGCTCATGTCTGAATTCCTTGTACCTATGGCAATGGGAGGCAGGAACTGAAAGCTAAATTGTTCTAGTGAGCACTAAATGAGATAAAGCATGTTTGCTATAATGCAGCTGGAAGCCTCTAATAAATTTTAGCTATTACTTTCATAACACAGTGTAACAGGCCTGCCTTTCCAAATGGTCAAAGGTCTTCAGGTGATTTCTTTAAAGGTGGCTTATAGGCCACCTGTTCTGACATGTGTAGTGGTGAGCAAGAGAGACTCTGTCTCAACAAGGTGAATGGCAAAGATGAATGAATGTCCAAAGGTTGTCCTCTGACCACACACTCACGGTGACTCACGTGTCCACACACACACACACACACATACAACATGAACACAAAAAATTAAGCATAACAAATGTAAATAAAATAAAAGCTGCAAGCCCTTTTATTTCAAGTTTTTGTTTTGCATGCTTTTCCTCTCACGACCCCCTTTCTCCCAGGCTGCCCTCAAACTTGCTAAACTGGTGATGACGACAAACTTCTGATCTTCCTGCCTCTACCTCTTGTGCTAAGGATTATGGGGTACACCACCACACCAGGTTGATGCAGGGCTGCAAGCCCTTTTATACTCATCATTAATCCATTTGTGAGAGTGGGACCTTCTTTTAATTACCACCTCCCAACACTGCCACATTGGGAATTAAATTTCCAACACATGGTTGGATCGAAGGGCACATTCATACCATAGCAATAGGAGAGATTTGAACCCAACTGTCTGATTCAAAAAAGTAAACTCTACAACATCTAGTAAAGTGTAGACATATTCCAAACAGACAGCAGCCTAGTACGAGTCAGGCACAATGCTTTTAAAAAGAAATGTGCCTTCAGCTACCAACTTCATAAAGATTCAACTAGAATTCTATATGTGACTTTCAAAGTCTTCCTCTAAGGAGGACCTAATTTTCATTAAGACCCAGTTAATAGAAGAAGAAAAACTTGCCAGGCATGGTGGTGCATGGCTTTCATCCCAGTATTCAGGAGGCAGAGGTAGGAGGATCACTGTGAGTTTGAGGCCAACCTGAGACTGCAGAGTGAATTCCAGGTCAGCCTAGGCTAGAGTGAGACCCTACCTCAAAAATAAATAAATAAGAAAAACTTGTACCATCTTGGTATCATCTCAAAGAAAGTTAACATGAGCAGATGATGACTTCACATCCTCAGCAAGAGGGATACAGCATGAGCCCAGACAGTGGGGATCCGACAAAAGATTCATTCACTTGTCAATCTGAATGAGGCGGCAAGTGAACAAGGGAGACATCATTAATGTGGAGAAGGAATGCTACTAATCAGCCTCCAGCTGAGCCTTATGACAGGGTACATTTGTATGATTATCAGGAAAGTCTGCTGTTCTCAAAATTCTGTTTTTCTGAACATCTAATGGTCGCACTGAGCCTTATTATTTTGGGCCCCCCGCAAAACCAGTCCTGCCTTCTAGGTATCATAACAAAGGTACCAAGGGCCCAGTGTCTGGCTGATTTTTTTAAAATATTTTGAAAACACTGGGATACTTGGATATTTTCTGGAAACCAAAATGGTATTTACATATGACAGGGAGGAGGGCAAGGTAAGGAATGGATCTCACCCTACACCTTGCATTGAACCGGACTTGACCCTCTCCTATTCCCAAGGGCAAAATCATGGAATGGTAAAGAGATCACCTCGACCCTTCAGGAACTGCAATCCTATCCTAGCCTTGGGAAAACTGTCATTCTTGGTTTTCCTCTTTTTGGAACAATTTTTATGGGCAATCATCCCCCAACATGTTGTTTAGAGCGGCACCCTTAGGAAATAAAGCTGTTGGCTTCACTGTCTCTCTCCATCGTCTCATATTACTGGATCCCATGGGAACCTTCTCTTCCTCCCCCTAGCTGTATCTTTCTTTCCTCCACCAGTTCCCACAAGTTCCCACACTCTACTGAATAAGGAAGGCCCTGCTGAATACATCTGTCCACATCTCTGGAATGTCACAGAGGAGTAACAGCTGTTGACCTCTGTTCCAAACACATTATCCTGTTTGTCCCCAAGGCAGCTTGGATGAGCTCCAGCTAATATATACAATGTCTACTTCCTACCGAGAATGTAAGGCCAGGACAGTGTACTCCTGACCCTGGCTTTGGGAGTGGTATAAATACAACCTGCTTTTAATTCATGAATTCTAATAAGAAGGATGATGATCATAATTATGCTTAAGTATATGAATTATAGTTTATAAAGTTAAAGAATTTGCTATGTGCCAGGTATGATACAAATCTAAAAGCAGCTCAAGTTTTTTTTTAATATTTTATTTATTCATTTTCAAGTAGAGAGACAGAGAGAGAGAGAGAGAGAGAGAGAGCGCACCAGGGCCACCACCTTGTGGGTCTGGCTTATGTGGGGCCTGGGGAATTGAACCGGGAGCCTTAGGCACTGGAGGCAAGTGCCTTAACCGCTGAGCCATCTCTCCAGCCCTCAAGTTTTTAACACTAATTTTTCTAGAAAGGATTTTTCTTCCTAAATGACTGACCACGCTTTGCTACCTTCATGTGCACACAACCAGCTATTACTAATCCCCACAGGTACATGACCAAAATGACCCTGTGTGTTTTCTTCTAAGAGTAGGAGGCACTTGGTGGGGGCTGGGGGAGCACTGAACAGAGAAGAGGAAGAATTAGGAAGCTATTGGGAAGCTGAGGCTGGTGGATCAGGAGTTTGAGTATAGCCTGAGCTACATAGTGAGTCACTGAGTCAAAAAGAAAGGGCAAAAGGAGACAAAGGAGGAAGAGGAAATATGAGGAACTCTCATCTCCCTCAGGAGTCGACTGGAGGCTAATTTTCCATGCTATTGTTCATTGTGTTACATTTACTCAGCTTTGTTTGTTACGGGACTCTTTAGAAAAAGTGGATTATTTATCTGTCTTCCAAGCAGATCAAACAAGAGTGGGAATGTCAAACTGGAGCAGAGAGTGTCCAGGGGAGAATAAGGCAGTTCCCTTGTCCCTCAAGTCTGGAAGAAACACTTAGAATGCCCTAACCGACCTGGAGTGGCTTCTCAGGGCAAGGCTACCATAATTTGAAGGAGAAGCAAATCCGGCCAGACCAGCACTCCACAAGGAAGGAATTTTCCTTTCAAGTACATTCCGTGCTCCTAGCAAAAGCCTAAAAGTGCATGGCTTGCCTACAGACCCACAAAGAGTGTAGTGTGGCTACACTGAGGAAGGCCTCGGACATGGCAGGCCCATAGTGAAGGGTCTTCGTGCCATGCTAAGTCTATTCTTTGTGCTGAGTTCAGTGAAGAAGCCTCGTAGAATAGCTCAGCACACATGCCTGCATGGCTGTTATAGATTTAGGAAGCATCAGAACATTATATCTAGTATTTCAAATAGATTTCATCTCAATGTCAACTACAAGTGATTGCTATCAGCTGCCTGAATCGGTGTGTCCAATGGGATGTCAGAAGTCATAGCTGTCCAACAGGACATGGGAAGGGGAAGGCAGCGCATCGCTAGGGGACTCAGGGGACTCCTGGATCAGGATCCTAACAAAGCCCTGAACTCAGGTCACATTGCAAACTGCTTCATCCCACCTGTCCCTTAAATCTCCGCATTTTCCCTTCCATTGTTGGGGTTTGAAGAGGCTAGTAAATTATGGGTTTCTCCTTGCAAATTCAGCTCTAAATCAAGAGAGACTAAGAAAGACAAAGCAGTCAGGCTGATGGACATGGATCTGTCACTGAGAACTCCCAAAGAAAGTGACTAAGACCAGTGAGCACAGCAAGCACCACAGAATTTGACAGATTTACCCATTAACCATGAGCATTGCTAGGAAAGCCCAGGCCCCAGCTCCAGGGACAGTCCTTACCCCTCAGCTACCACAACAGTGTGGTTGCTCTGCAAGAAAGTAGGTCCCAAAGGAGGAGGAGGTGTACGACAGAGCCAGGGAAGACATGAGGTCAGGGAAGAGATTCACAGTAAGAAAGATGTCAGCATGTTTTCAAATCCAGCAATAAAACACATCATACAGAGAAAAGCTGAAAACCTAATCTGTAGGGAAGAAATGAACAGGTAAGGAGTGGCAGTAGACCATAAATGGATCTTAGTGTTCCTTGAAAAAAAAAGAGAAACTTGCTAGGAAAACAGAAATTGTAGCAGGTCCAGATTACCAAACGTTGATCAAGCACTTTTCCTGCTCACATATTATCTCAGAAAAAAAAAAAACATCTGTGTGGGAGACTTTAATATTAGTTCATTTCATAAGAGAGAAAACCTAGGAAGTAACAACAAAGGCCTCCAGCACACTTGTGCTTGCTCTGAGATCGTGAGCTAAGGGAAGCTGATGAATTCCTCCACTAACTTGCTCTTCACCTCTATAACACAGCTGCAGAATAAGCTTCCCCACCTGGGCTATGTGAACCAACAAAAAAAGCGTTATCAGGTGCCAGACATAGCGACACACACCAGTAAACCCTGAACTCCTGAGGAGTGTTCAAACTGAAGCTGGGCTGCTTAGCATGATCTTGTCTAAAACAAGGGAGGGAAGGGAAGGATGGAGGAGGTAAAGAAGGAAGGAAGGAAGGAAGGAAGGAAGGAAGGAAGGAAGGAAGGAAGGAAGGAAGGAAGGAAGGAAGGAAGGAAGGAAGGAAGGAAGGAAGGAAGGAAGGGTATGAAGGGAAGAATCATTCATTCAATGTGATAGAGGGTGGAGATGGGTGAATATTCTCTTAATCTTTTTTAAGTTCAGTTTCTAAAGTCTCTGAAGATATAAACAAACATCTCTTCTCTCTCTTCTCCCTCCTTTCAAGATGTAAAATCAGAAGCATTTTAATTTCAGCAGAGGAAAAAAAGGTGTAGTGCCACCTCAGACATTCGGGAAATCAGGCTTACTTCTGGGGGCTTGCTTGGTTCTGTGTCTCTGCTGAGAAATTCAGACTTCCTAAAAATAGCATCTATAAGGTGGCTGAGCAATGGGAAGTGGCACACTGGATAATGATTAGCACTGTCTTCAGATGTGGTCTCTGAGGACTTAGGGCTATAGCCCAAGGGGGTAGGGATGGCTCAGGCTGGCTGATTGACTTTCTCCAAGTCTTAGAGGTCAGAGTTTCTAGAAAATGATGCCTGTTTTTTTCTCGGCTCTCTATTTAGGGAACATTTGTGGAAATGTACAATTTGTACTCAAGATTACAGGCATATTCTCTCAGATCTTTTAGTCCCTAAATTCATCAGTCTGTTTCTACTTCTTGGAAATTCAGTCTGAGTTGGTCAACAAGCTGGACAAAAATGTATATATTGTGCAAACATGGGATTCACAAATATCTTGCCTCTTCCTTTTTGCTACTCAGAATGAAAAAAATATATTGTATAAAAATGGACACTCTGTCCCCCAAATTTCTATTACATTCTAGCAAGAACATGTTCAATTAATTCTGACAGTTCTTAACCTTTTTGTGTCCAGGGCCCCTGTGCTTATCTGAAAGCTTAGTCTACTTCTCTCAATCATTTTTGAAATACAGAAAATAAAATATATGGAATTATAAAAATAAAATTCTCAAAATATCAGCTTTCAAATATTTGGGAGGATTGGTATCATAGTTAACCACACACCCCTAGGATGAATCTCTAAACCTGGCATAGTTATGGGAGGAAAGATTTTATTGAAGCTACAGATCCAGGGGAAGTTTCATAATAGTGAAAGAGGTTGGCCCCCTTTCACAGGTACAAGCAGGGAGAGAAAAACTATCACCAGCACCACACACACACACTAGCAAAACTAAGCTCTGGGGATCTCAGACAGCTCTTTGAATATATATGGCTGGAAATCCTGGAGACTAGGCCAAGGTGACACCTCCTCCCAGCATGAGACTGAAGACAAATTACAAACTTTAATAAATTCTTGAATCTATTAGGAGACACCCATTCCAATTGCCACAATTGGTTGATGCTGTCATTTGCTGTTGTGAGTTTTGTTTTGTATTATTTTGTGTGGTGCTAGAGATCAAATCAGGACCCTTGTGCATGACAGGTAAGTATTATTCTATTGAAGTACATCCCTAGCCCCTGCCTTTTTTTTTTTTCTGAGACAAAGTCTCACTGTCTAACCTAGAATTTCCATCAGTCCTCCTACCTCTGTCTTCCAAGATCTGGTAATAACACATGTGTACCAGACCCGACTTTCTTTTTCTTTTAAAAGCAATATTGTGTAACAAATTATGTGGTTAAAAAATTTATGATTTCTACTGATGAAAATTCACAAGTGGTTCTAAAATTACTGTGGTGTGTTGCCTGAATCTATCATTGCAATGTTAAGTTTCATTTAGAGGGGAGAGTGAAAATGAAGATGGAATTTTTTCCCCAACCAAGTTCATATAGGGCCTGTTGCGGTCAGCTTTCTAGTTGCTGTGCAGATAGAACCCAAGCAAAGGCGGTTTCTGGAGGAATGGGTTTATTTGGCTTACGGATTCGAGGGGAGACTCCATCCTGGCAGGGAAAATGGTGGCATGAGCAGAGGGGTGGACATCACCTCTATCACAGCACTGGAAATAGCGGCAGGAAGGTGTGCCAAACACTGGCAAAGGGAAGCTGGTTTATAACCCCATAAGCCCGCCCCCAACAACACAGCTCCATCGAGGTTGTAAAATCCAAACTGCCATCAGCTGAGGATCAATTACCCAGAACACATTCATTTGTTTGTGGGGGACACCTGGATCAAACCATGACAGGGCCCCTACTTCAGAACCCCTGGATAAGACAGCACATCTGATAACCATCAGCATGTCTATCTACATATGTAGAATAAACATAAACACACTCATGTGCATACTCCAAACCCTTTATGCCCTGTAGTCTCAGAATTGGAATCTGACAGTCTCTTCAAGATATCCCTAGGAGAGGACACTTCCCAGATGTCTATATACTAAAAGGGCAAGGAACAGGCAGTGTAAAGAACATTGTAGACTTCAACATCAATATTCTCTTTAACTTCCCACCCCAAATAAGGGTGGAGTGTGGATTGCCACTCCCAGCACAGTTTTCTCCTTTCTTCCTGATGTTTGGACCAGAATCACAAACTCTACTGGTTCATCTTCATACTACTTGTCTTTTTCTTGCAGTTTAGAGAAAGTTCAACTTTCCATTCAGCCTATGAGTCAGCTGAGAGGAGATCTTAAGTGCATGGTGGAAGGACCCGACTCAAGTTCAGAATTCTTGTTATGGATCATGAAATAAAGCTCCCTGGCCCCTTGCAAACACCCAAAGCCCAACTTTTCACTGTGTTCTGCAAGCATATCTAAAAATCTTACAGAACTTCCTCAGTTAGGACACACTCCCCGTCACTCTGCTGGAGACTCATGAATGTTTTATTTGGTTTAAGCTCTAAAATGGAATTTTTTGCCATGCAGACATGTGGGTGTTCTGTGTGTATGTGTGATCACATGTGTGAGGGTACACTTGTGTGCATGCATGTAGAAGCCATGCCTTCCTATGCCATTCTTTATCTTAGTTTTTAAAGTTTTTTATTTTTATTTATTTTATTTGCAAGTAGAGAAAGAGAGGAGAGAGAGAGAATGAGAATGGGTGTGCCAGGGCCTCTAGTCATTACAAACTCCAGATGTATGCAACACTTTGTGCATCTGGCTTTACGTGGGTACTAGGGAACTGAACCAGGGTCATTGGGCTTTGCAGGCAAGTGCCTTAACTGCTGACCCTTCTCTCCAGCCCTTCATCTTGTTTTTGCGAGACAAAGTCTAAACAAGCTAGCTAGCTTGTCTTTGCCTCCCCAGCCATGGGATTACAAGTGCATGGTACCAGACCTGGCATTTCATATTGATGGGAGGGATCCAAACCCAAGTCCTGGTGCTTGCATGGCAAACACTTTACCCACTGAGCCATCATCCAAGCGCTACAACACCAATTCTTTGTAGACCTCATATCCTTAACCTGACTTCCTTGCTCTTTGGGAAAGGTCCTTCCCTTTAACTTTTCCCAAGGCTGTTGTTGACCACCCAATGAATTTTCATTGATTAATATCTAGTTTATTTTCCTAAATGACCACAGTTTATAATGACTCTATGTACTTGTTTGTCAGGTTTTTTTTTTCTTTCTCCTCTATTACAAGCTAAATTTCGTAAGGGCAGGCAGTTGAAGGGCTTCTTCACCTCTGCATTATAATACCAAAACATGCCTGGTACATGGCAGATAGCCACAAAAAATTGGCAACTGCTGGGCATTCTCTATTAGAATATGCAGCTCTCTGGCCTATATTGTTCATTCTGAGCTCCTCAAGCAGAGCAGGGGTAAGCAGAATGAAGGGTATCAGGTAGCATGTGTTGAGAAGCATCCATCTATTGTATGGACCAGAAGTGGAATCTCACTTGACTTGGCTTGATCGTCTGTCACCTGCTCTTTCAGCTGCCACAGTTAACCCTCCTTAGAATGCCAGTATCTCACAACTGGTGTGGGTCACTTGGAGCCTGCTTCTGATTCCCGGAGGATGGCTGCATGAGGCAGAGAGAGGCTTCATCTCTGCAATAGTAGAACTCAAACCTGAGGCATGTACCAATCTTGGCTCTTCAGGTGCTTCTTTGGGCAAATTTTCTCATCTCAATGTTGTGGTGCCAGGGAGGGTCAATTTGAAGGTAGAAATCTTCTCGCTGGAGTTGACTTCCTTTATAAGCCATTCTTAATTCAACATATGATTTATGAAAACAAGATGAAGTGACAGGCCCTTTAGTGTGGGCTAGAAAGACAAAGGAAAATAAAACACTTCCTCAAATCCAATATAAGTCTCTGCTTTGACATTGATTGATAGAAGCAGACCACGTTCATTCTCTCACACATATATAAAATGGACCCCCTTGATAAGCACACCCACAGAAAAAGGAATGGGTATGTGAACATTCACATTTGCTGTCTCTCACAAGAGCCTGAAACTATCAAATAAAAAGAGAAATCAGGTTGGAGAGGTGGCTGAGCAATAAAGGCACCTGTCTGAAAAGCCTAACCATGGAGGTTCGATTCCCCAGTCCCCACACAAAGCCAGATGCTCATAGTGGCATATGCATCTGGAGTTTGCAGTATCTAGAGGCTCTGGCACTACCATTCTCTCTCTCTGCCTATCTATCTCTATCTCTCTCTACCTCCGTCCTTTCCCCCTTCTTTCCTTTATGCTACCTCTCTCTGCATGGAAATAAATAAAATATTTAAAAGAAAAATGAATCTCTCTCTCCCAGGAACACATGAACCAAATTTCACCATTCAGTAAAATCACTGTTGCTTTAAGGGAAGTCTGGAGCCACTGCACCACCCAGCCCAGAAAGCACAATGGAACATTTTCTTTGGGATTACCTCACTCCTACTGGCCCATACAGGAAATAATTATTTTGGTAGTCGCCCATAAACAGTGAAACACACTTGCTTGAAAAATAAGCTCTTTTTGACTCTGTAAATCAGTGCCTTCAGAAGCATAGCTGAGCCTAGTATCTTTCCAAATCCAACAATTTTGTACGTAAATGGTGCCTTATTCTTGGATTGTGGGTTCCCAGATCCAGGCCGCACTTCAGACTTCTGCCAGAATGGCACCACAAACAGTGGTTTCCTTGTGTTTCTGGCTAAAGAAAAATGTAGCCTCAAAAAAAAAATTATATTTCTTTCCTAAGATAGAAATTGGAAATTCCACAGATGTCCTAGCAACAAATTCAAACACTGCAGTCATGTCTGAGAAATTCCTCCTGCTCTTTCAGATGCCAATCTGACATGACAGATTGGCATGACAGGGAAATAGATTGAAAACATTTTAAAGAGTGACAGTTTGGGACAGTGGTTTTGAGTTTCCATCTCCACTGACTATTCTAGCTAAGGCCTAATAGCACAGCCCTTTCTTCATCATAAAAAAAGACAGTGCTGTAAGTGGAAGCCACAAAGAGCCCGGTGAACCTGACTGAGAGAAGTAAGGATACCTGTGGAAAACAGTAGAGTTGAAGTAATGAGGCCAAGTTCCCAACTGAAACAGACACGACTCTACTGAACTCCCAACTCAACTTCCCACTAACTTGGAGTAAAGGCCTGTTAGGACTGCCTGACAGAGATTCAAAATGATAGGATTTTAAACAAAATACATGAGTTTTTCTATCGTGTTCCACATTCTGCAGCTGATCAGCTCAGGACTGGTATGTCACCTTGAGGGTCAAAACTCAGCAGACTTTCATCAGGAAGCTGGGTCCCTCCCTTTCAAAGCACAACCCACAAATTGTATTACTTCTGCATACAACTCATTGGCCAAAATTTAGTCACCTGACCAGCAGAACATCTCTGTTATCCCCGCCTACATATTTAAATTTCGATGACTATAGAATAAATAAAATCAATGTGAGGGAACAGCCACTGACTGTTCTTTTGTGTGTGTGTGTGTGTGTGTGTGTGTGTGTGTGTGTGTGTGTGTGTGTGCTCACAGATGGCTACAAATACCTATCTGGCTTTGCGTGGGTGGTTGGGGAACTGAACCCAGACCCCATGTAGGTAGGCTCTGCAAGCAAGTGATGTGATGGCTTCAGCTGCTGAGTCATCTCCTCAGCCCCTATAGACCCTTTACTTGCAAAGCTATTGTAATATCCATTTCTCTAGAATTCTTCCATTTATCAGATCTTTTGTGTCAATATCATTGATATTGACTGATATGATTGATATTCTGGTATGCCACAGAGTGACAGGTCCTAAAAGCAGAGCTGCAGTGCCTGCATACCACTGTGGGTGGGTGTGATAGCGCCTGGCCAGATGCCCAAGTAGGACTGTCCTCCTAGGAAGCTGCTCTGAGGATGGTGCTGCTTGGGTCCGAGAGTGTCAGCTCTTATGCTGGAGCCTCAGCCTTGATGACCGTAAGACAGGCCAGTGTTTCTCTCGAGTTTGTAAGGATCGCCTTGTCTCTCTCTTAGTCTTCCTCTATCCATAGAAGGCTAGTCGCCTAGTAATAAGTCAGGAACTCAACTCCAAGAAAATTTCAACTTTAGAAAGGAGGGAGGACTTCTTCAACTTTCCAACCATGAAAAAAAAAAAGTAAACTAGACAAGAAAAGAGTTGTATCTCAACCTGCTTCTCTGAGAGTTTCTGAGATTGTTCCAAGAAATAAGTTCTATAGAGAGGAGGTTGGGGAGTAATCGAACTAGCCCTCTTCTTGAGTCATTTTGAAGTGAGACTTGCTGACTTCTAATGGTATAGAAACACCTAAGCAAGGACTTACTGTAGATTTTCATTGACTGGGGAGGAATGAAAGAAGGTTCTGTGCTGAATGGATTAGAATCCCACCTGGTGTTTACACCAAACTACAGGATGTACTTAACATCCTGGCATGAATAGGCCATCACTTGGCAGCAAAGGAAAGCACCTGCTTACAAGGTCCACTCTGGCCAAACACACTTAAAAATACTTACACTAATATCTAATCATCTAAGAGCCAAATGTATAGATGTTCGGTATCTTGAAGACAGGCTGAGAGATGAATAAGTAAAGAGAACCAAAGTGAAATCACTTCTATATAAGGGATGAAACAGAAGTAAACTTATTTCAGTGTTATTAGCAGAAATCATTATACTTTACTACTAATCCATTATCGCCGTGGCAAAAAAGTACCTCACGTGAGAAATACAAATAAATAAAATCATCTTTATTTAACATAGACCTACAAATGACCAAAATGTCAAGTCTTAACCAGTCTCACAGCTAACGTTTGTGATTTTATATAGCATATTTATCCTTGCTGTTACAAAATAGAATCAACACACATGCATACTACAGAACAATAAATCTTAAGGATGATTTTCATTCCAAAACTATTACAAATTCTAAGAGGTCTCTGGTCAGGGAACATGAGCACATCTCTTCCTGTTTCTGCCTTGTCCAAAAGTTAGAACAAAACTCTTGTCAGGAAGAAATTATGTTTAAGGGCTGGTATGTTTGGGAGGGGCAACTGGGCAACACAAGCTGACCTCTAGATCTGAAGCCATGCCTAGTCATGACAAAGCACGCCCTAAAAAGACTCTGCTATGTTCCTTTCTGGCAGAGGGCAAGGGAAATTGCACAAATGGCCTGCACAGAGACCGGTTTAGTCACTCCTTCCTCTGCTCCCTCAGCAAAGCTGTCCAGCCCTCCACTAGCACTTTCCTCAATTATTACACTGTAATTACTTGTTCACAGGCCTGTCGCCAAGCATACGCCTGTGACATGACTCTAGAACACTAGACCTGGAGCCAAACTGTCTGGATTTGAATCCTAGCTCTGCCACTAACTAGTTTCTGTGACTCTGAGCAAGTCCCTTAACTTTGCCAAGCTTTCGTTTCACCATCTATAAAACCAAGTTAATAATAAGTCGTCACAGTATCAGCTGTGAATATTTCACGACAAATGAAAGAAACATCCTGCTTTAAAGAGCATCTTCAGGGTTGGAGAGATGGCTCAGCGGTTAAGGCACTTGGCTCCAGTGCCTGAGGCCCTGGGTTCAATTCCCCAGGACCCACATAAGCCAGACCCACAAGGTGGTGGCCCTGGTGCGTGCTCTCTCTCTCTCTCTCTCTCTCTCTCTCTCTCTCTCTCTCTCTCTCTCTCTCTCTGTATTTCTCTGCTTGAAAATGAATAAATAAAAAATGTTAATAAAAAAAAGAGCATCTTCAATAATAGATGCTCTGGGTATAACCATCTAGAGACAAACCACAGTCTCTCCCATTCCCATCCACAGTATGCCTCACTCCTGGAAGCACGATAAAACATAGTTCAAAAGGCATTCCCCTGCAGTGTTCCAGTGCACTCTGCTCTAATGCAGTGGAAAGATTTCTTTACCTGGAAAGTTCTAGAATAACTTGGTATGTTGTGTGGCCCAGCTCCAGCCATCTTCCTTCTAGACAAGAGCTTTCCTCATGGGACACACTGTAGATGCCTAGCAAATTAGCAAGGTCTCTCTGTGTGGCTCGGTGCTGTCTCTGAGTCTAGGTAGAACAAACAGAACTGGTAAGCTCTGCACGTAGACTCATAGATCCTCACACTAAGCTCTTTCCACCAACCTAACTCGATCAGTCGTAAGCAGGATATTTTGGCTTCCACCTGCCATCCAGTGGATTGTTTCCCAATGTGTTCTATGCACTGGGTCATCTCTAAAACACTGACAGTGGTTTAATGACTAAAAGAATCTTTTAGGCAGAAATAGTAGTGCAGGACTATAATCCAAGGCATAGGGAGGCTAAAGCAAGAGAATTGCAACTTCAAGGCCAGCCTGAGCTATGTAGCAAGACCCTGACACAGAAAAAAACTTTTTTTGAGAACTTTAGTGTAATGCTCCTCTTGGGGGAACTGAAAGCCCATGAATTTTTGAACGGAGACAGACACCGAGGACACCCAAAGAGTCCAATGCAGAAACCCAGAGACTCTTAAGATCTCAACAGTTCAGCAGACTTAAAACTCACCCACCATGACTCAGGGAACTGAGCAGAAAAGGGAACGGAAAGATTTTAAGAGCCATGGTGGGGGAGAATATCCAGAGACATGGCCCCCCCTCAGCAACAACACATGGAGAAAAAAAAAACCTGGCTTCCTCTTGTGTGCAGTTCATAATCCCCTACCCCATGGACTGATCTAGTATGCCCACCGAGGAGGGCCCCAGTGGGTTGGGGACAGGGAGGAGGGAAATGCGGGTACCATCACAAGACTTGCTCATACAGTGTATCTAATTATTAACAATAAATAAGTTAAAATTTTAAAAACGGGGTTCTGGTTGTTCTGACAACTTTGTATTATATTGTCTCCCTCTTTAATTTTTTTTAGCATGTGAATAATGTGTGTGATGTGCATGTGTGTTGCAGTTGCATGCACTTCAAGCCCAATAACTACCACTACACTCACTAACATGTATATATCTTTAACCAACTGTATCACCTCCACTTCCTTCAAAACCCCAAGCCTGACTAGGTCCAAAGCTCTGACTTGCTCCATGATGGCATTTGGATATGGTTGAGGTTCTCAGCTTAAATTGCGGCTCTCCATATTGACTCTTTCTAAAGCATTCGCTTTGCATTTTATAGAAACAATAATTCTCTTTCCTTTTCTTATTCATAGGCTTATTTGCTATTTCATTACATAATAAGTATAATAACAAATGCAACTTGTATAAACAAGTTAGGCAATAAACAAGGAGATTCTTGGTAATCACATAAGCCGATTGAAGAAAACAGAATAGTCATGCATAAGAATGAGGAGCCCTCTAACTTGAGTATTCAAAGCACCAAGCTTCCTCAACCAAGATGCACTGCTGGTATGGATAACCTCTGTTAACCTACTGTAATAGTCAGCCACACGCTGCTGGAATCAACCTCCAAACCAGGCACAGGTTATGGGAGAAAGAAGGGATTTATTAAAGAGAGAGAGAGAGAGAGAGAGAGAGAGAGAGAGAGAGAGAGAGAGAGAACCAGCATCTCCAAAAAGCAAGCAAGTGCACAAGACTGCAAAGCACAGCAGGGAACTCCAGGCTTGAGCTCAGAGGGCTCTTTGCATACCTATAGCTGGAATTTCAGATCTGCCCCCCAGAAACTCCTAGGCTGGAGCCTGGGATCTGGCCCGGCCAAGGTGATACCTCCTCCAGCCAGGAGGCTGGAGACGAATTACAAGCTTTAATAAAACTGCAGAATCTATAGGGGAACGTGCATTCAAACTACTACACCTGCTAAGCAAGGGTTAGCTGAGAGAATGTCTACTGTCTGTATACATATGAAAACTACAAATTCTATAAGACAGCAAAAGAGTTTACCCTCTACTACTTCTTTCTCTCCCTTGCAAATACTATGGCCTAGATTTCTTACATTTATATTAAGTTTACAACCTAGGTGCTAAAACTGATTGGTCAAATATAAACCAATCAGCTGTCTCTCTGACTCACCTGGGGAGGACTTAAAACTAGCTTCCCTAGAGGAAGTGGGCCCTCTTGCCCCACATGGCAATGGAGTAGAAAGACTGCTGACCCAGGCCTCAGTGAGGTAAGACCTATACCCCTACCCCAGCTGATGGCTGGGGTGGGGGGCAGGCTCCAGACTTTTTCTCTCATGAATCTCTCTTTCTCATAAAGAGAGCTTTCTGTTATCTTTTCTTGGGCTGATTATTTAGCTAAATACTATAAGTTCTGTTAAAACTCTCTGACACGTGTTCGCCCCACACTGGTGACTAGAGAACTCTGTAACTTCCCACATGGTGACTGGGAAATTTCCCCATCCAACTCCTCTTTTCCTAATTTACTAAATTAGAATAAATGTATAATTAAAATTTAATTCTGTCCCTGTGTTCAATTCTTTGGCATTAGAGGACAAGAACTCAGAGTAGGAAGAGGGGGAAGGGAGGATTCCAAAACTCTGTCTCCCCCCCCTTGCTTACAAATATTAATTATCAGCAACCCATATCACTAGCAGTTTCTTTGACCTGAGAAATAAAAATATCTGTGAGAAGTGTGATTCAGTGTTGTGCCTCCACACTGGTTATCATCAATAGCCTGTGCATTATTACACTCACAGCATGGCTCAGGTGTCCACATGAGAGCGTTCTGAAGAAAGAAAATAAAAACAAAAATGGAGAAAATTGTGGGGGGAAAGAAGAAAAGAATGCTTAGCATTCTTCTGCTTTTTATTCACAGATTTCAAAGCGCACTTTGAGATCTCCATTTATTAGTAGTGGTTCTCTGAGATTCACGTCTAAGACTGACAAGTTATTCTTAGTCATTTTCTTAGATGGAGAGCCAGAGGAAATATATGTTGTTCTCTATATAAATTGTTTCATAACCTTCAAGCAGTCATCTTTCTGACACTTGGAAAATTACTGTTGCTTTTATTTTCTACCTCTGCATCTGTCTGTCCTTCCCCACTTTTAATGTGTAGGAATATACATCCCTGATTATAGGTGTTGATCATTTTTAACCCTCCAATTCACCAATGCACCATTAGATTTGACTCACTAGATAATATCAGGACAATTGGAAAACAAATTTAGGAGACTTTTGAATGTCACTGATGTTTACCAAAATATCTAGATTGGACATCATTTATGCCCATTTCTCAACAGAAATTATGCATTTTGAGTTTAAGACCTTAATCATTGAGAGAGGGTAGGAGGGGAGAGTAAAAGAATACAAGACATATTTCTTATAAGTATCCAATAATTCATCAGAACTTTGATTTTCCTGCCATTCTCAGCTAAAATCTTTTATTTCAATATCTTCACCTAATTGTTTCTTTTGATAGAATTGAGAATTGGGTACTTACATTTTAGTTATGTAAAATCAGTTTTCCTCCTGAGAACCAGAGCCTTGTCTACTTTGGTCTCCACTACAGCCCGTGGCAAATGCAGCAGGACCTGTGCATTCTAGATGCTCAATGCATTTGTGTAAAAGAATTGACCAGACTGAGTAGGAGGAAAGATATTTTTGGATTATGCATTCTCAATGCAAAACAATGCTGTGAAAAACATATATTTCCTTTTCTCATCTATTTTGATTGCCTTCCTCCCTTTTTCTTAACCTTATTCTAGAATTATGCTGTGTTGAACAGTCTAGTAAGACATAGTCCCCAATCTTATGTGGCTCACAATCTATAAGGAGAGACAGACATAAACCAACTAATCATATAGTGAGATACGAAAAATAATATCTATGCAAAAGGCAGAGAGGTAGCAATTCAACTGTCTCTTGAAGAAACCAGAGCTTATTTTATCAGATCATCTAAGGGTAGAAAAAATGTTTCAGAGCTTGAATTGTTTTGTTTTGAAACAATATCATTGAAAATGAAGTCAAACAAAATTGAGAATTTTGTCCATCTAATCCCATGAAAATTCTTGAATTAAACATCAATCAAAGAAATTTCTGATTTCTCTCCCCGCCACCCCTGTCCATACACAAAAGAACAACAGGATAGCTTGCTCCCTTCCACTAGACTAGGATGTCTACGAAGCCAAAGAACATCTCTACCCCCCCCCCCGGATCCTGCAACCATTTCTGATGCATAGTAACTGCTTTGGAAATATTTGATGAAAAAGTCTCCCTTAAATTTTTCTCTTTTCAGACTGGAGAGATGGCTCAGCAGCTAAGGCACCTGACTGCATTGCCTTATGATCCAGGTTCAATTCCCAAGTACCCACATAAAGCCAGATGCACAAAGTAGCACATGTGACTGGAGTTTGTTTGCAGTGGCTGGAGACCCTGGTGCACAATTCTCTCTGTCTCTCTCTTCTCTCTATCTCTCTCTTTGTTTGCAAAGAAATAAATAAAAAACATTTTTTAATTTTCTCTTTTCAACCCAGTTTATTCATCCAGTCAATAGAAACAAAAAACATTTCCCCTGATTAAGTAGAATCATTTGCCTTTTCTCTCAAAAGGTTTTATTTTCTAACTGTCCCAGACATTATCATCAATAACTAGCAATAAAGTGTGCATCCAAGTGGAAACGGGACCTGAGGCAAGTGTATGTGACGCTGCTCCACCGTCCTTGCTACACGGCCACAAGAACTGGATGTCTTTGTCAGCTCCCAAAATTCTTTCCCCATGGGATTTCTCCTAACTCATATACACACAGTATCCAAAGGATTCAGGCTGGAAAAAGGGAAGGCTTTCTTTTGGAGAGTAGTTAAAATTAATGTTCTCAAGGGGCTGGCAAAAGGTCAGCATTCACTTTTAGTGCACAACATTAATTCTTACCCTCTGCTTTCACTTAAAGGAAGGAGGAGGAGAACACAATGCTGGTTTAAAGTGGTCCAGATACTTAAAAATAGGAATCTAGGAAGGACCCTGAAAGAGCCTGCAGTCTTGAGACACCAGCCTCTGAGCCCAGTGGGATAGGAGACTGGAGTCTCCTCGGGCCATCTGGCAGCCATGGAGAGGTATTTTAAGTCATGGCAAGGCATGTGGCAACCTCCTAATCCACAGCCTTGGATGTCAGCCTCCTCCACCAACACAGGGCACATCTGTCACTGATCAAGATACAAGGAGTGTGCTGTGGGCATGCCAAAACACGTGAATAGGACACATTGCTTATTCTTGTATTTACTAAATGTTCTGAAAACTAGAGAAGTCAAATTTGGATGTTTCCAGCTGTCCAGATGTGTCCTAGATACAGCTTAGATGTCAGGAAGAGACTTGGATTGATTTAAATAGGGGGTATATTGTTTTTCACTGTAGAAATATCTCTTCTGAACTATACACAGTCTTTCGCATGACCCAGGGAAGAAATAAGAAAATATAGTTACTGAGGAGGGATAGTGTTAGTTCCCACAACTATTGGCTAAAATTAGACATAGTATTAAATAAGAAGAGTTTAAAAGTTCCTTTAAATAGTGTAAAGCTTCATATACAGTATTTCAGTGACTACTAAACTGGGTTTGACGAGGCTCCTAATTCTTGCATTCTGGAGGATGAAGCAGGAGGATCTCCTTGAAGTTGAGGCCAGCCCAAATTACATAATAAGTTCAAGGCAAACCTGGGCTATACAGTGAAACCTTATTTCAAAAATTTTTTAAAATAAAATGAATAATAGAAGAAAATGTAGGACCTTTGTTGAGTATATTAGATAAATATATGATGTTGCACTTACAATTTATAAATGATATATCAATTGTAACAACTAATGTAACTGAAATCTATTGTTGGTTCTTATTCTAAGTACGAATAGGAATTACTCTTCTTTTCCTTAAGGTAAAATAACTGAGATTTAAGGAAGGAATACTACCTTATTGGGTTTGGGATTGGTAGAGCATTTCTGAATGACCTGGAGTTACTACCAGTTCTGCCATTATTCACTTAAAAACCAAGCCAAAGGCCAGCGAGACGACTCAGCCAGTAAAGTGCTTTTCACACAAGCATGAGAACCTGAATTTAGGTCACAGAGCCCACGATAAAATCCACACACAGTGGCACATGTCTGTAATTCCATCACATTGTAGGCAGAGATGGGAGGATCTCTGGGGCTGGCTGGCTAGCTACTTTAGCTGAACTGGTGAGTTCCAGATTCAGTGAGAGACACTGTCTCAAAAAATTAGGTGTAGAGTGAGTGAGGAAGACAGCCAACATTGATGTCTTGCCTATACACACACACACACACACACACACACACACACACACACACACACAAAGAAGTGAGGTGGAAAGCAAATGAGGAAGACATCTGAAGAACCTCTAGCCTCCATACCTATGCATGCATGCACACATACACACACACATACACACACACACACATGCACATGCACACACAAGATCCACTTTTCACTACAAAATAACAAAGCTGAAGCAAGCCTTATGTTAGGGACTTCATTTGATACAGCCATATCCAACAATAGATTTATCAAAGCATCCTTTTTATGCCATAAATATATGCAAATTTAAAACTTTATATGTATATAAATATTTTTACATAGGTTACAGTCTTGTGTCCCCTCATCGCAGGTCCCCATTTTCCTGAGGACCCTCCTTAATAGGGTCTTCAGTGTTTCCTGTAGGGTAGTGTGTAATTTTTATTTGCAAATAAATTAACAAAAATAGACCTAAAGAATTTCCCTAATTTTCCTCTTTCTATCAATATCCCATTTGTAGCCCCCCCACAGGTACTTTGGGGTCTAATTGGGAGCACTAGGCCATGGGTCAACCCAAATACACCACAGAGTGATGTCTCCATGGCAGTTCTAAGCATTTTTCTGAAACTGGGCAAGCTCAGAATAATCTGCTACTTTGCGTTGGATTTATGTTTTTGTGAGGATGAGTAGTAAACCAAATGGGAAAAAAGGGAAATACTGAGACTATAGCAGTTAATGTTTTAAAATGACAATAAATTTGAGTGGCATAAAGTTTGGACTTGATAAAAATAATGTGTGTGAATCTAAAAACTTGGCTAAAATCACCCTGGAAAGATATATAAAATGAGAAAATAAATGAAAGTACTAACTGAATCTTCTTTGCTAAAGGTATTCTGTCCAACTTTTTTTTTTGTTGTTTGTTTTGTTTGTTTGTTTTTTTGAGGTAGGGTCTCACTCTAGCCCAGGCTGACCTGGAATTCACTATGGAGTCTCAGGGTGGCCTTGAACTCATGGTGATCCTCCTACCTCTGCCTTCTGAGTGCTGGGATTAAAGACACATGCCACCACGCCTGGCCAACTTTCTTAATAGTAGTTATATATATAAGGTTCTTTCTGTAAGACTTAAAGAAATAATTCAATTCCCGGTGATGTCCTCCAAAGTTAAAGCATGTCTTGGGAAGTTATCGGTCTTGAACTACAGTCAGTCTTGAATTCTACTTTAGAGCCATGTGGTGAACCAGTCACCTAGTCAATAACCAAAGTCTCTTTGGCTTTTGGGTAAATCAGGGCAAAGGAATGTAAAACACCTCTTAGTAAAGATCGATCTTTCATGTAACAAAACAAGACACATTATTATTTTTTTGTAAAGTTCATTACTATTTTTTGCATTATTCTTCACTTACTTGGGGATAGAAATAATCCTTAAAATATCCATAAAACAAGCAGACACTTAATTCTAGATTTAGTACAGTAAGAACATGACTATAAACTCCTAATTGGGTTCATTTGTCACTTTTCCATTATTGTGGCAAAATACCTGAGAAAACCTCTTAAAGAAGAAAAGGCTTATTTTGATTCATATTTTCAAAAGTTTTAGTCCATGGTCACTTGACTCCATGGATTCTGGACCCAAGATGAAGCAGAACACTGTAATGTTCTGTTGTGTTCACAGAGCACATGAAACATACTGGAGCCATGGCAACTGGAAAACAGGAAGGGAGAAAAGGGACAAAATACAGGCCCCAAGGCACCCCCCGCCACACACACACACACACACACACACACACACACACAGGAATCCACCCCCTTTATCTGGGTTCTTCCTTCTATCATTCGATCACCTCCCAATAGCCCAATAGCCTATCAGATTATGAATAATTGAATCCATTGATGAAGTCAGTCTTTGTGATCCAAACACAGCCCATCAGCTGGCAACAGAGCCTTTCTCATGGCTTTGAGGGACATTATAGATTCCAACAATAACATCTACTGAAACCTTTTTTAAAAATCTCAGCTCCATGCCACATCCTCCTAAAGCCTTCTCCAACTTTCTCAAGCAGAATATATCAGTTTTCTCCATATCCCCTTTCCATATTGGTAATGTGGTTAGTTTATCAGCCATTCTATTCTGCTTATCAGATGATTGTTTATATAAATCTTCATCTCTCTTTAAAGCCATAAGCCTTTGGGGGCTATAGCGGGGTACTCCTGTTATAGAAGGGGTGATAGACGTCAAATGTAGGCAGATGTTCCATGTCTAGTGTAAGCCAGACTGACTTTGCCCCACTGGCATTTCACTTTTCTCCTTTACACTGAAGAAGTTGCTTGACCTAATGGTACTGGGCTAACATAGGACTATAAGTGAACTTCCAGAACATGCTATTAGCATCTCTCCACTCAATAGGGTAGGGACTACCAATAAACCTGGGAAGAGTCAGGTGAGTCTCTTGCTACGATTTGTTTGACTTAGGAATGAGACAGACACACACCCCATTTTTTTGTTTCTTTTTTAAAATATATATATTTATTGTCCATAATGAGTTACATTATTTAGTGGGCAAACAATGTGTTTTTAAAATCATTTGTTGTGAATAAATCCTTGAGGAGTCATGTAACCCAGGCTTGTCCTTCAGGTATTTCTGTTCCAACCCAAAAATTTATCACCATTCAGGCCATTAAAGATAATGTTTAAATATATTTATTTCTTATAACAACTGCTATCAATGCATGGTTCAGCATTCACCACACTTCACAAGAATTGTACTAGAATATTTTCCTCTCTCGTCGTCATTTGAGGAGGATTTTTAGGCAAGATTCATAATCTCACTGGTTCTCAGTAATCCTTGCCAAGAGCCCCAGGAAAGGGTAGATTGTTAATCCAGCTGTGGCAGGCTTTAGCCAATGCCAAGCCTATGGGGACATGTTAAAGCCTGTTGTTAAAAATAACATTAAATGCGTTTAGGCATCAGAACTAAAAATTTAAAGTGAGAATCTAAGTCTTAAGCCTTCAGCTGTTCTGTTTTCTGTAGCATAGCAAAGTAATTTATTTTCCAAGTAAAATAATCATCTGTTTTCTAGATCAGTGGTTCTCAAAATATGAGTTTTCTAACTCAGAAGCATCGTTATCACCTAGGAGCTTGTTATAGATGCAAATTCTCAGGCCCGCCTTCCACCCACTGGAACAGAAACTCCAGGTGCAGGGCCCAGCAATCATGTTGTAACCAGCCCTCCCCGGGACTCTGGTGCACAGTGAGGTTTGATAACCACAGCTCTACGTGGTCTGTGAACCAGGGCATTGGAATCCTCTAATAACTTGTTAGAAATGCAGAATTTCAGGCTTCACTTCAGGCCTACAGAATCAGAAACTTTATTATTAACTTTATTATAACAAGTGATTTGTATATACACTAAAGTTTGAGAAATACAATCAAGGATGAAATGGTGAAAGTTAACTGAAAAATTAAATTAATACGACACTATAAAATTTACTATGCATATTCTTATACCTTCCTTATTTAGTCCAATCACTGACCTTGTAGATCAAGTACTGTGGTGACCATCATCTTACCCATGAGACACAAGAATATTATGCAAATGACAGAATGTCACAAAGTCAGCAAACCAGAGAATCAGGTTTGACCCCATTAGTTTGATTCTGAATTGCTGGCTTTTTAGCCACAATCGAACAAGTTATTCAGATTTTCACTCACACTGCCTCTCTGACAGCAATTCAATCACACTAACCAATAAGTCACCACAAGCCTTTCCTAAAATTAACGGTAATATATGTCTATTTTTTTGAGTTCTGTTTTGTAACAGTTCTGACCTGGTGAAGCTTATTGTACAAGGTTAATAAGTATAGGTGCTAATGAATGAGTGCATGGGTTCATTATAATATGCTAAGTTATGCAGGAATAGAAATGAGATGCTCATTCACATTCTGGGACCTTGGGCATTTCCTATAAATGATAAACACTGAACTGAACCCATAAAGAGAGAAAGGGTTAATCAGACAAAGAATCAGGGAAAGGTGATTCTAGATATTCCAGAGTGGAGGTTTTATCTGAGGATGGTGAAGAATTGCTGAAATATTTAAGGTAGGGCTACAGAGACTTCAGTAGCTATATGTGAACACACACACAAACACACACACATATATATATATAATTTTAACAAATCCAGAATAATCCCAAAGTCATCAGAACTTCAAATCTAAGCCATCAGAATGTCGAGCATTAACAACCATGTTCTGGCAGATTATCTGGATACATGGTTTGTAACTGAGGTCTTAACCTCCCTTCCTCCTAGAAATGGAGAAATGGAAATTGAGCTTGGCTTCATAGCACTAGTTGTTTCGCTAATGTGGGGGAACCCGACAAGGACCAGAGGAAACAACAAACCTTCAGGGAAGAACCTCCCTCAGTTTCAGGATCAGCTCTTGAGAGAGTCCTAGAAAGTAGGGGCCAAAGGCTAACTTTCTTTTTGACACCTAGGTGACACTCCCATTTGTATGTCTACCTTGGAGAATTACCAAGGAAGTAGTAAAGCCTTTCTCTTCTCCTTAGCTTCATGAACACGATTGAAAGAAAAAAACTAGATTTCCTTTGAATTTTTATTTCAAAAAATTTATGTGCTCCTATATACAGTAAAGAAAAAAATCTCTTTTTCCTTTCCTATCACTTATACTTTGCTTTCTATCCAACGAACCCAGGATTTACTAAGTAGATGAGATTGAGAGTATTTATTGATATGAGCTACTTATATCATCTGTTTGAGGCATGAAAATATTTCCTCAGCAAAGAAACCAGACTCTCTCAAGTTCTTTTTCAGGGCTCCAGTATTAAAAGTGTTTCTTCCCTGAAGTGTTTTGTAAAGACTAAATAGTTCAAAAGAAAACTGCTTTGATTTTGAAACCAACTTCTGATCTGGAAGACTTTCTGATCAATAGACTCTGGGCGTCTGATGGACTGGGCCTTGCAGCCAGCACCCCTGAGTTGGAAGTGCAGGGACAGCCTCTCTGCCCTGTCTAGACAATGTCATAAACCGAAGGTCCCACCTCAAGACACATGACTCAAATGACTAGTCGATCATCATCCAACAGAGATCAAAGCAGAGCTCCTTCTGAGAAGCACCCTCTGTCCTCACTGTTCTTACAGAACATGACAGAGTTCTGTGCCAGGCCAGAGGGAAAAGAGGTCAGAGGTGGGTGGGGCTGGGGGGACTGCTCACTTCCTGCCAAGGGACATGAAAGCAACTCAAGAATGTTCACCCACCTGCACCTGTTCGCCCTTAGACATTTTTATCCACATTTGGCATCCCCAATCAAAAACTAATAATATAACACCCAAACATTTTGGTAAACATCTTTGACAAACTCCAGAGTGTTGGAACCAAACCAATAAAGTAATGGGAAGCCCCATTTAAACTATTTAGTATGTAAACATTCATTTCAAAAGTAACCTCTGAGCTTCCTTATTTGTCATGAACTTTATTGAAGAGCATTTTGAGATATAAAATTTTTAATTACACATAAATTTTTATCGCTTTAGTACAATTATTTTCACATATATGTGTCTATTACAGACTTGTTTATGAGACAGTAAATATTTATATGCACAATATTAGGTCTATCTTTGAAGCTACCTGTGAAACTTTACAAATACTAATGTCAAATAAAGCTTAAAGAACATATAAAGACTGTGTCTATATTACACAAAAATTACTCCCCATTACCCGTGAATTTTAGAGAAATAATACACACTGATTATTAGTGGATAAACATCATTTACTATATATCATCTGCTCAGTAGTTTGACCTTTCTTTTTTTTAATATATATTTATTGTCCATACTGTGTTACATTATTCAGTGGGCAAACGATGAGCTGTTATCCCCAATTCCCCAACGCCCCCCTCCCCATCCCCAATCAGCTGGATATCCTCCTCCGTGTACCATCTGTATCAGTCCTTGTGGCAGGGGGCCCTGGATAGCCTGGTACTCAGCCCGGACCTCCTGGCTCCAGTGTGTTGTTGCTGTAGGGTGCCATACCTCTGGATAGTCTCCCCCACCACGGCTCTTACAATCTTTCTGCCCCCTCTTCCACATAGTTCCCTGAGTCGTGGTGGATGAGTATTAAGGCTGCTTTAAGATTGTGAGTTTAGGGGTCTTTGTGATAAAGATTGTTGGTTTCTGTCTCACTGGCTTATCCTGTGTAGGTTGAATGTCTGTGGCTATGGGAGTTTGACCTTTCTTGATCATATAAACAATGTCATGGTTTGATCCAGGTGTACCCCGTAAATGAATGTGTTCTAAATGCTTGATCACCAGCTGGTGGCACTTTGGGTATTAGAACCTTGTTGGAGCTGTGTTGTCAGGGGTGGGCTTATGGAGGTTATAAACTAGCTTCCCCTTGCCAGTGTTTGGCACTCCTTCCTGCTGCTGTTTGCAGTGCTGTGGTGGAGGTGATGTCCACCCTCTGCTCATGAGACTCCTCTTCAAAAGCCAAAATAAAGCCATTCCTCCAGAAGCTGCTTTCTGCAGCAACGAGAATGCTGACAACAACAAACAAGTAGGGTGTTGAAGAGATGAATATACTCACGTCACATCTTGAAATGCTTTTGTCCTCTGACATAAGTTCAAAACTAACCCTTGCCACAGTGCATTAAGTGGCTGATTACCATAGTGACACCTTGTTTCTATGGGCCCATACATACATACACGCCATGCCCCATGACTGTAAAATCAAATGTTCCTTCCATTTCAGAAAAGGCTGTGCAGTTGCCCCCTCCATCCTGCTCTCGATTCTCCCAATGCATCCTGTACACTGCATTTAAGGTACCCTTTGAAACTGGGGTTCTTTATGGTATTTCCACCCCACCAGCAAAATTAAGCCTAAATACCATACCATGTTATTCAAGGCCCCGCAAAATAACCCTGCATTTTATTGCCCATAAATTCTCTGCTAAAATACCTCTGGACATTCACATGTCTAAACTTCTATTTTATCATATCTCATGCCTGTTACTTCTATCTGAAATGTTCTTCATCTCTTGGTCTTCACCCACTAAAACTAAGAAATATTTCAAATTCTCTCTTTTCTAATGAAGCTTTCCCCATTGTCTTAACAATTTCTCCTTTTTTGGTGAGACTTCGATCTCTATGAAAGGTAAGAAATGCCTTTAATTAAACTCATAAGCATGTGTGGAGAATCCATTTTGTGACAAACTCTGTATTCAGGATGCAGCCACAAACCAGATGTGATCACATGTCATGCCTGTAATCCCAGCACTTAGGAACCAAGGCAAGAGAAGGGCAAGTTCAAGGCCAGCCTAGGTTATATAGTCAGACCCGGTCTCAAACCACCCCAGGCAGAAATGCTTGCAGAGGTACATAGACAGAACACTGAACCTAGCCTGGGATTTCAGGATCACTGGCCAGAGCTGGAGTCTGGAAGGAATGATAGTTGTTGAAGAAGAGATGGTGTGAAGAGAATTTAAGAATTAGCGAATAGGATATAGAAAGACATGAGAGACCATGTCCCATTTCTGGAATAAAACCAGTTGCCTGAAGGGAAAAAATGCATGTGGGAGGGCATGAGCAAGAGGCAGGAATGGCAACCGGGGAGCCACATGCTTGTGATCTTGAATGCGTCTATCAGTCATTGACACAGCAGTACCTGTAGAAAGCTATCCCCAGGCTGTGGCTTAAACAGTAGCCATTCACTCTTTCTTATAAATCTGGAGTCAACTGTGTGATGGGGAATTTACGGACCAAGTGTGCATTGGGAAAACACTTCCGATGAACTTGGCTGAGCTTCTCACATGTTCAAGTCATCTGGATGTCAGTGGGTTTAGGATGGCCTTAGATCTTCTCCACATGCCTGTCACACATCTGCAGAAGGTTAGTCCGGGCATGTTCTCATGACAAGGAAGAGATTTTAAAGAGAATGATGCATCCAGTTGTGAAAGCGGACAGAGGAAGCACGCATTCTTGTCAAGCCTCTTCGAACATTCCACAGGCCACAGCAAGTCACACAGACAAGTGCAGAGTCAGAACAGAAGGGAAATGCCCAGCAGGTGAGCAAGCAGGATGGGTTCATTAACGCAATCAATTATTCTACAGAATGCCCAAGGAGGAGATTGAATTGCTTCATTTATCCCCAGGTTGCCTGTTTTGTTGTTTGTTGGTTTGCTCTCTTGAGAAACAGGTACTCTAGGCTGGCCTCGAACCCACTTTGTAGTCAAGGATGGCCTCTACCTCCCAAGTGGGTACAATCATACCCAGCCACACACTGTCGTTTTAATTATGAACTCCAGAATGCAAAAACTGTGATTTATTCTTACTATATCCCCTACAGAAGTTAGAAAAATAATACATACAAAGTAGACAGTAATTTTTGATAGAATATATCTGAATCCCTCGTTTATATAATAACATAATTATAAACCAGCTCTGAATTTTCTATACACTTTCCAAGTATACTTACACTTTTAATTTATGCATCCTTGTAGTACACATTTGTATAAATTTATTATCTGCTGTTGCAAAATAATAACTCCTCTCTACTGCCTAAGCACTCCTCAGTTAAGTTCATCCTAATGTTGAAAAGACCAGTGAGCTCATATGTGGACAACAGCCCTTCAGAAATTTGCACATTTTGGGGCTGGAGAGATTGCTCAGTGGTCAAAGGTACTTGATTGCAGAGCCTGATGGCCTGGATTTGATTCCCCGGTACCTAAAGCCAGGTGCATAAAATGGCACATGTGTCTGGAGTTCAGTTGTGGTGGCAAGAGGTCCTGGCATGCCTATTCTCTCTCAGCCTGTCTTTCTCTCTCCCTCTTTCCCTCTCTCTCTTCCCAAACAAACAATAAATGGATTTTTAAGTGCACATTTCAACATTTCAACTGGCCCTTATTTTTCCAAAGCAGGATTTCAAATTTTTCAGCTAGTCTTCTCTATTTGCTCCTCACTCTCCTTATTCTCAGATTTTGGGGACAATGCTTTTGTGACTTTCCAAATGTCATCACAGACTCAGGGCACCAAGTCAGATCAAGAGAGTGTGTGACTATATACACTGGGAAAAAAGTCACCTAACTCTCCATTCTGTGCCTATCCTTTCTGTTCGTGAGCTCATTCCTGTCCCCACAATCCCACTCCAGAGTCCTTGTCCAGAAGTGTTGCTTGGGAAACAGCCCTCCTCAGAGCACCACGTACCAAATCCCTTGCAGTCGTCTCTGACTCTGCTTCCTCTCCCACATCACATTCCCTCTCGCAGCCATCCATGTCAATTTCGTGACAAAATCCAATCAGAATCTGACCTCTGCTCCTCATTGCCACTGCCTCCATCTTGGTTCAGACCACCAGGATATCTGACCTGAATGATAAGAGCTTCCTACACACTTCCCTCCCATCTTGCTCAGAATGCCCCGCCCCCAGGATTAGCACCTAGGAGCACCTTCTTGGCTCACTCTGAGGCTGCCACAATGGCCTTCTTGTTGCCCTTGAACATGTCGGTCACAATGTCTCCTCGGACTCTTTGAAGTTCTTCAGCCTCAAGTATGATTGCCACGGACACCCACATGGCTCACGGGTTCTCTGTTACAATGCCATCTTCTCAGAAGTCCCTCCCTCTCTGACTGCTCATCGTAAATTAACACTGCAGGTTTCCTCCCCACCTCATCACTCTATGCCTTTCCCCTCTGACGTTTTTATGTTCGTTTGAATACTTAGTTATCATCTGTTCCTCTCATGAAAATGTGAGTAACAACAGTAATATATCTTATTCACTGTTTCCCTTTCAGAGAGGAGAGCAAACTCAGTACACAATACACCAGCAACAAATATTTGAGTTAGATGGCTAAGCCCTAGCCACACTGCATGTAAGTGTTGGCCACAGGCTCTCTTGATGAAATTTTCGAGGTGTTATTCATGCCTTCTCTCTCAAGTTCATTCCAAAAACTACTTCGGGTTTACATTTTGCCTAGGATATGGATGAATCTTAAGGAAAAAGGAATTCTTTCAGGCTTTAAAGGCATTAATTTTAGATATCTGCTTTAAGAAAAAGAGAAAGTTTCCAATAAGATTCCTGAATTAATATACATACAAATGAAATAAACATGCCTGAGCTTTACAAGAACCACTTGTATAATTCTAAGCACGGAGTGGTGACACAACACACATCTCGACATGCAAGCAAGCACTCCCCACCTGATCCTCAATGACAAACAGGTATCAACTTGACAGTATCTGTATTTACACTTTTTCTACATACCCACTCTGATTGTTAAGCTCCAAGCATCTACTGAAGTTCTCGGCCTATCATCCAGGCTTTACCAAGCTACGTCATGTCCAAGTACCCTCCAAAGCAACCGCCTATTGTCATCCTGCAAGAGAAGGGCAGAATTGTCTTTCAAATGCCATGGTAGAACCAGATACAATTCAGTTTTTTTTTCTATTCTGCTTCTATTCTGTTATTTTTAATAGATATTTTTATTTATTTGGGAGCAGAAAGAAATAGAAGTGAGATGGGTGGGGAGAAAATGAACTGACACACCAGAGCCTCTAACCACTGCAGACAAACTCCAGATGCATGTGTCATTTTGTGTATCTGGCTTTACATGGGAACTGGGGAATTGAACATGGGTTGTTGGGCTTTGCAGGCAAGCACCTTAACCACTTAGCCATCTCTCCAGTACCCCCGAATATGATTTTTTCATTTTATTATTATTATTATACATAATTAGATACATTGAGTGAGCAAATAATGAGTTGGTATCCCCAGTTCCCCGATTTCCCTCTTCCCTTTCCCCAATCAACTGGGTATCCTCAGTCAACCTAGTTACACCCCCTTTGTATGTTGTTACTGAGGGGGCCATGTCTCTGGATATTCTCCTCCACCATGGCTCTTAAAATCTTACAATCTTTCCTCCCTTCTTCCTCTCAGTTCCCTGAGTCATGGTGGGTGAGTATTAAGACTGCTTTGTTGTTGAGGTCTTAGTGGCCTCTGTACTTCTGTTTTATGTTATGTTGAAATCATTGGTGTCTGTCTGGCTGGCTTATCCTGTGTTGACTGATTGGCTGTGGCTTCGGGTGTCTTGCTTATCCCACCACTCTCTGCTAAGTTCTATATGGATCCTTCATGGAAGATCTGGTGTGGCTCATCTCTTGCCTAGATGTTGGCTATCAGCCTGCAGTTGTTGGTAGGGTTGGAGGAGCCATAGCTCTCTCGCTGCATTCTGAAAAATACAAACAGAATCTCCATCAGAGAGTGAGATCAGTATAGGTTAACTTTCATACACATTTCTGAATTAGCTAGATTCTATTGTTAGTAGCCTCTTTGTAAATCACTTGTAAAGTGCATTTCTCTTTGGAGGTCCCAAGATTTTGGTTCCCAGTGCATTTCGCCCTGAGTTCCCAGTTCCAGTTAAAGATTACCTGTCACTGAGGGATTACTTGACTGAATTAAAAGCTGTTGATTGCCTCCTCCTGGCTTTGGCTCCTCCATTGCACAAGTGCTCATTTCTTGGTTCGCTGTTCTCTCCCAGTAGGAAGTGTGTTCAGCCTACTCATGGTGGCAGACTGTGTTTCATGTCAGTGATACTCCAGCTGTCATTGACCAGCTTCTCCTGGCAGCTTATGCAGTGCCTTCCAGCTCTGCACTAACTACCATTTGGGGGTTGTTTACTGTTTTGGACCTTGCAAGGTCTCTGAATGCTGACAGATGGCTTTCTGTGGTTTCTTCAGTAACAGGATCCTACCTCAGGCCTGGGGTGGGCATTCAAGGGCTTTGACAGAATCCTGTCTTGTTTTGGGGGCTTCATGGTTCACTTTGGTCAACAGCTCAGTGAGGAAAGGAGCCAATGACTGGGACCAGGGGTTGCCAGACTGATCAATTTTTCATAGGCTTAGACTCTCTCCCCTTCTATTTACAGCCCCTCTTGCTATTCTGTTTGTTTGTTTGTTTGTATTGAGAAACACTTAATGAAACCATTGAGAAGGGATAACACAACAGACAGGAGCTCACTGTGGTCACTAGGCCACAGGTTCCTCTCCTCCTGAGCTCCTGATATGGTGTCGATATACACACTAGAACCCTCCTGCCACATTCTCCCTGAGGGCCCAGATCTGCCTCTTGCCATCTGCTGTTCTTTTTATTGTGATTTGCTTTTCATGTATAAGTCAGTGGTCTTCAAACAGTATTCCATTGCACCCCAAACAGTATGGTATGATGCCTCATTTACTTTTCAAAACAGGCACTCTAAAATTCATTTCTGCTGCAACTGATATTCATAGTATTGTAATAAATTCTGCCAAGTTTCATCTGACAATGAGTAAAAGGTGTGACATAATCACAGATTAGTAACAAAAAAATTGTATGTTTTCTGAAACATGTAAACACATTGTTCAATGAATATTTTAGACATCAAGGCACAGGAGAGTAAAACCTCTGTTATTCTCAAACCTAGATGTGTATCTGGAAAATAGGCATATGCCAAACCCTTACTGGAGTTTTTTATGGACATTATTAGATTGATTGATCATCACCGAGATGGTGGTGTTATTTTGATTCCTTTAAGCCCTGTGTTTTTGAGGCCAATAATTATAGCACAGGAAAGTGTTACAAACACAGAGAATTGAGAGCCTCTCTAGTACTTGAAGCTATATGCTCTACTGAAAGACCTGGAGAATAAAGACAGATTTACTGTGACTTTGGTTATCTGAGGGTATTTCTTCGCACAGAGGATGGAATAGGGGGAAATCTTAACTTAAGGATGGACTTTGCATTCCAAAGGCAATTGTTCAAAAAAAAATAGATTAACCCTAAATCTCTAGTAGGGCATATGACTTAATCTCAAAAACATTCTTTAACCTGTTCTCTGAAACAAAACTGTCCCTTAGGATGCCCCAAGTCAAGGACTATGTGCATCACAGTACCTGGAATTTCTATAAGTGTTCCTCTACCTCCAACCTCTCTTTCCACTAATATTTATTGGCAACATTCTTTTTTTCTTCTGAAGGCTTCCTTCTGAACCAAGTCCTTGCTTCAGTAAATTTTATAACAGAAATAAATATGAGTTTCCCATCTCTTTCAATCATATCCATTCAAAATAACAGCACTTGCCAGGACCGGATGTTGTGGGGAGAACAGAGAGTGGGAAGAAGGTAATGTCAGGAATTGTTCTCTGCAGCTGGTATTCCTCAGTAACAACTGTTCATGCAAAACAAAAGATCACTTCAGAAAAACCAGGAGCAGACAGGGAAGCCAACAGACACATTATAATCATATTTCAGAGATCCAACAGACTGAATATGTTTGATCTTAGTTAGGGTTACAATTTTTTCACTTATTAGAGCAATTGATATAACAATATGATAAAACTATAGTGACAAGAATATATAATATGTATATATTATCTCCAGGCATCTAGCATAAACTGGTTTATCTTCTGCTTTTTTCCAAAGTTCTAGGGATAAAGATAAGAGATGCTCTAACACAGGGAGGCAGGATAGCACAGGGGTTAGCAGCACAGGCTTGGAAGGATACCAGGAGGAAACCCCAGCTGGTATGTGACCAAGTTTCTTAACCTCCTCCAAAGACTGGATTTCCTCACCTGCTAAATGAAGATTGAAACTTACCTTTTTGATGATCATTGTAAGAACGGCCAGTGTTGATGCTTAAGTATAAACCCAGTACCTGGCCATCAGAGAGCACTTAACTGAATGTCTGCATGTAAGTCTGGGAATGTATGAATAACTACTTTGTCCTTCCTTGGGTCAGAAGAAGAAATGCGGTATTTGGAAGTAAAGGTGGCATGCTTGTCAGGTCAGGTTGCTAAGGGAGAACGAGTAACTAACTTGTTAGACTCAGCTTCCCCCTGGGATAGAAAGGCCCGCTGACCAGCAATACTTGGTGAGGGGTTCCTCCTCTCTCTCCTTCAGGCCCAACCCCTTCAGGACTACAGGACTCTATACACTGTACACTGTAGCCACCACGCCTATCCATATGGGAGGAGACTATTTCATGTAAGTGCTCAGGTTGTTGCTGTCAGGAATGATTACACAACTTTTATAGTGTCCTGGGGCAAAAGTCCACAGCAGTATTCAGAGATAGGCATGAGGGAGGGGGAAGGGGAATTGGAGCCAGAAGGCTTCTGAAAAAAAAAAAAATTTGCTCAACAATAATATAAAGTGTTTCTAGCTTTAGATCTTAGACCTTCCCTGTGATGTTTACTAAAGGACTATAACCTCTTCAAAATATCAAGAGTGGCCAAATTCCACATAACCAGGATTTAAAACAAAAAAATATATAAAGGAATACGATTTATGTCCATGGGAGCAGTCATATCAAAGAGAAATTTTACAATTACAGGTTTCCTCTGACAAAAGAGCCAAAATGCCCTCTCTCACTAAACTGATTCTTATGACTGCTTTGGTCTCAGAAGTAAGTGGTGCCTTCACTTGCAGTAGTCGATGGGCTATATGAATATCCCAACAGCCAAAAGAAATCTAATCACATGCAGATCCAGCAACTGTATCTAATGACACAATGCTCAACTGTTTTAAAAATTCTTCTAAGCCAAGCGTAGTGGTGTACACCTTTCATCCCAGCAAGGGGAGGCAGAGGCAGGAGAATGGCTGTGAGTTCGAGGCCACCCTGAGACTACATAGTGAATTCCAGGTCAGCCTGGGCTAGAGCGAGACCCTACCTCGAAAAATAAGTAAATATGCATACACATGAAGAAATCCTTTGCCCGTGTCAGAAGTGCTGAGCTGAGCTGGCCTAAAGCCAAGCGAAGCCCTTGGTCCCTCCGGAAATTATAGTGCTGTCATTGTGTTGCAATAAGCCTCTATAAAGTAAAGCATTGTGTTTCTGCTGAGTCGTGAACAAAAAATAAATCGGGACCTGGTTCAAAGCATGTATTTTGCTCATCGTTTTTAAAAATTCTACCTTCCAAAGGAAGCCGTCTTTGACCCAAATTTGAAAGCCCTTGTGCGCAGGTGATGCTCTCTGTCGCTCCTTGTGTTTTCAGAGGAGCGCTTCATGTGTGCAAGTGGTTTGATGTCCCAAACTTGGAGAGAAGCAGACACTGTAAACATGACACGCAGATTCCTTCCCTGAGTCATTTCCAATAGCCATGGCAGAAACTTCACCTAAATGGAGAGAGAGAGAGAGAGAGAGAGAGAGAGAGAGAGAGAGAGAGAGAGAGAGCAGGTCCATATTTTTTTCATATTTTTAAGACTCACTGTTAGGTGGCAAAATAAGCCTAGGAACATAAGCTGGACTGTAGAAAAGCAAGCCCGGTGGTGCCAAGGGCTTAAGTAGGCTGTTATAATGAAAGGCTGGTTGCCAGTTGCGAAAGAACACAGGTTACTATAGTTCAACTTTTACATTTTTATCTCTAGTCCCCTGGTATTGGATAATCAGATGATTTATGCTATAGATTGCCAAATTACTTTTTTTTTCTGCAACAGAATCCTCTTCGAGGTTCCTATGACCCAATCCAATCCTATTTCCCCTACTTCAATACTTCAAGGACCTCTTTCCATTTTTAAAATATAAAAACCTAATTTTATCAACCCACATTCCAAATTGATTTTATGAAGTCTTAGTCCCTACTCTCCTATTACTTCTTTAGCTTCTTGTTGCCTTCAATCTAGAAGTGTTTATGCCCAGTAGAGTAAAAAGCAAGAAATAGCCAGCAACATACACACATGTATGAATATGGGTGTCTGTACCTTTAAGGAAATAACCAGTTATAGCTACTATTTATCAAGTACTACTGTAGGCGCTTTGCTGATGGCTTTAAAACATGACATCCTTTAATCTGAACAACACTTTATAAAGTAGACTCTATAACCTTCACATTACAGCGGAGGAAATTAGGACTTAGAAGAATTAAACAATTCTTCCAGGGTCAGAGAACTAATAAACTAAAGAGCCAAGAGTTAAATCAGGTTGATTTAATATCCATTACACAATGCTACCCCCCAAACTCCAGGTTTGTTTGCCCTGGGCAAATATTATGCTTATATTTCAAATGCTGAGGAAAAAAAGGGAGGTCGAAGCTGCCACGTGAAGTAAATGGAAAATTCGACAGCTCTTTATTCATCCACGAGTGCCCATGAGATCCTCGCAGGGTGGCTGTGCCTTCAGGGAGCTAACGGCTTAGTTGAAAGAATGTAAGTCAAGATCAAGTGCTGCCAGCCAGGACTGTACAAGGCATTATGTGGATGAGGGACAGAGATTTCTTTCCAACCCCTTAGCACACAGTTGGAAAGGCTTCTTTTGCTTACTAATCATTGCTACCACATTTGTTTCATTCTGCTCAATTAAGATCTGTACATATTTGCAAAAATCAAGGTACTATAGATTTCTCTTGAAAACGTGTACACTTTCAGTTTAGTGAACTGAAAATTCTGCTTCTATACTCTAAATGTCAGTAGCAATGAAAATTGATCGTCTTTTTTAAAAACATATTTTTTAGAAAGAAAACCAATGACATGAATCAGACACCCACAATTTATTCACTATGTTGATAAGATCTTGTGAAAAAGAGAGGCACACCAGAATGTTAATCCAGTCATTGTAATAAATTGGAAATAATCTAATATCCACCAATTGAGGATTAATTAAATTTGGTATATCTATATAGTGGGCTCCTAGGCAGCTTTTAAAAAGAATTTAATACTTATTAAAAGAACATGCTAGACTGAAGAGTAAAAGACCAAAAGTACAAAAGCATATCTTTCCTATTAAAACTATACATATATATATTTGTGTATATAACACAGCCATGTAAAATGTGCACAGAGAGTATAAGTGCATAGAGAGATCCAGAAGGATGTTTACCAAGATGTCGGGAAATGAAGATGACTTTTGCTTCGGTGCTTTTCTGCATTTCTTGGGTTTTCTGTATCAATCCATTATCTTTACAATCAGAAAAAGAAAAAACAAGAAAACAATCTTATTCTAGGGACTAGGAGGGATGTTTCTTTCAGACATGCATATTAAGCAATTGTATCTTCCAGAAAGAACGCTTCAATTTATATTTCTACTGAAGTAATACTAACTCACTTTGAACAAAGTGTCATCCTCATGGGGTGATAGATTTAAACATGGTAGATTTGTCATCATGAGGATACTCACACCACATCAAAATTTATGGATATGAGATTAGACTTGGTTTTCTTGATCTTCCATGCAGTTTTTTTTTAAGTTATAGCTTCCAGTTAGCAATAAAGTACACTCTAGTAGAGAAGAAGGAGGTCTGTGCCTTTTCTCTACGTCCATTCTAGAGGCAACAAGAATAAAATGGCACCAACATAGAAGGGCTTGCTAAGGGGATTCTGCAGACTTGTGAGCTGGCTTCATGGCCAAGCTCCCAAGTAGCTGGAAGAAATAGGCTACGTTTTTGAACTCTTTTTTTCTTTACCAGTCACAATATGTTTACAAACTAAATGACAAGAGTGTCTCAAAGGCATACCCAATTTTTGCATGTATTATAATACACACCTCAAGAACTAATTCAACTCGGCTAAAGAGATGGCTCAGCGGTTAAGGCGTTTACCTGCAAAGCAGAAGGACCCGAGCTCAATAAAATATTTTTTAAAAAGAACTAATTCAACTAAGGAAATGGGTGGGCATTTACAGACCCAATCAATGAATTAAAGAAATAACACGATTTACGACAGGTAATTGGAGGCAGATCACTGGTCAATGAAAGAGATTAATTTTACAAATACCCCTGGGCTTTTGTTTCCTTATGTAAAAATGTGGCCTCTTATGGCTGACACTCTTAAGAGTCTATTTACACTTCTAGAACATGTGTTTTGGAGAATTTAAAAGTTGTGTGGCTCTGAATAAATAGCATTTCAGAGTAGATTTAGTGCAATGATGGGAGTGACCGATTATGTCAGGAGTGTATGCTCTTGCTCCATTTCTGTCATTAACAAAAATAACAATTACCAATTTCTAAAATATGCCTAACTGAACTTAATATAAACAGCCAAGTGCAGAGATGTAATGAAAACATGCATATGACTCAGTCATGAGAAGTAGAAAAAAATAGCAATAGGAGGACAAATGAAAAGTACAGAAAAGAGAACTTTAAAGCTTTTTAATAAGTTGAGGAAAAATAGCCAAAAATGGACAAGCCAATCTCAATAACCAAAATAATAGAATGATATAGAGATTTGTATAATTTCTAAGTTGTCTCAGAACCTCCTCTCTGCCAATTTGAGTTCCAAAACAAAGACAGCTCTCATACATATTTCTGAGGTTAAAAACCAAGTCATTTTCTACAAAGCATATAATTTTCTAGTTAGCCCAGGGCCACAGTGAAAGACGATGTTCTCAGACTCTAAAGTAGTTTAGTTCAACTTTTCATGAAAGTTAAAGGCTTGAATCTTTGGCAGAATTTTTTTTCAGAAGTTTCTCCTCACTTTTAATGATAGTCCAGTACACTAAAAAAAAAAAAGAACAACTTTGTTGGACACTTAGAAAATTGAATGGATAGGAAGTAGGTTGTTGTACAAGAACACGGTACTAGGGAAAAAAAATGGATGTGCCACGTGGGCCTGGAGCTTCGCCTCCTTTTGCTGTCTCAGCCTCTTCAGAACCACGCCCAGAGCACTGGTCACTCCAGATCCCGACCCTAGTGTTGACCAAGCATGTGCAAAACTGAAGAATTTACTCACCCTTTCTGAGTCTGTCTCCCCATCTACAAAAAGGAAATAGTTTAGTTGACAACTAAATGAGAAATTATATCCTGTGCTTTCAGACAGGAGGTGCCTAGTAACTGTTACCTCTTTTCACCCCACACTCTTCTTTGTGTCCTATTTCTTTAGAAATATAAATTTTAAAAATGCAATATCTTAACGGTATTACTTTTTAAATACCGTTGAGATATAACTTGTATGTAATAAAGTATATAAATTTTAGTAACAGAAATTTTTACATGTCTTTACTACCAGGTAATAACTTCTCAGGTTCAGTTATACAACATTTCATAGACTGAAATACAGAATACTCTCTGCACCCCAAAAGATTCCCACATGTCCTTTCCAATAGATACCCCCCAAGAGGAAACCATTATTCTGATTTCTACTATTATCACCAATCTCAAATTATTCTAAATCATCTCCCCCAAAATGACAGCATGTCCATACCAAGAAATTTCTAAAAGCTATAGTATAAAAAAAAGAAGTAGAGTTGCATATATTATTAACGTGGAAAGATCCCAAGACATATTGTTCTGTGTTCCTGATGTAATTGAAAATTAACAATGGAAATGACCATAGAAAGGAAGGAAGATGGAAAGAAGGAAAAGGGAATATAACAGATAAAGGTTTTTGAGCCTTTTTACAACCCATACCAAGTGTGCCCTCGCTCGGGAACAGAGGAAGCATCCAAACTAAGGTCAGCCCCCAGCACAGCAGGAAGCATTGAGGGACCACATATTTACGGAAGCAGATGCACCCCTCTCCCTCTGATTTGGACATCACCACATCCTGAGCCGGAGCTCCTCATAATCTCTGAGGGCCCCACCTTCCTTTCCTGCAGCCAAAGAGCAAAATTAAAAGCCAGAGAGCCCTGTGGGTGCAGCTCACGGCAGCCTTGCTGGGCTGTCTCAGACTCTTCTCCCTAAAAGTCACACCCCAAAGTTATGCCCCTGCTCCCGAGGTGAGGGATAAACAGCCTCAAAGAGCATGTTGATTACACCTGGTGATTAGCCAGAACCAATTTAATGACCAAGGCTTTATCTGGGAAAGTTCTGAATGGGCCTAATTTGCATCTATACCATCAAGCTAACTTTTTGTTAATTTCTCAATTTAACTAGTAGACAACTAAATTATTGCAAGCAAACAGTAACTGCATTGTTTCCAAAAGAATGCAGAAGCTGGTGGTTGAATGCTCCTTCACTCTGTAGGTAAATGTGAATGGATGGACCCTCTGTAGCTTTATACCAATGCTCCTTCCTTTCCAATTGCAGCATGGGCCTTGAGATAACAGTTCTCACAGGCCAAACTTCTCCAGTGCAGTGTGAGCTTTCTTTTCGTCTTCTTCTCTTGTTATTTGTGGAGATAGGAAATAACTAATGTCTGTTTTATAATGACCCTTCAAATCAGTTGGACCTTTTTCTCTAAATAAATAGCCCTACAGCTTTTTGGCTTTTCCTCATATCCCTTATTTTCCAAGCCTTAATTACATTTTTGCTCTTCCCTGGAACTCTGCCATTTCCCCACATCCTCCTTCAAGGGGAGACACAAAGTAGCCATGCTAGGGGTCAGACCAGTGCTGGGAAAAGCTGACAGGCCACTTCCTGCCCTTTGCCTTTTATACATCCCTCTATCTTACCGGTTTTATAACCAGTAAGGGCTTATTTGACTGATTGTATCAAAGTTGTCAAACTGGATTGAGTTCCACCTTTTCCCATCTTGCATCTCAGCATGTTTTTTGTTCTATAAACTTTGTGTGTGTACTTTAGCATATATATATATATATATATATATATATATATATGCAAGCAGAGAGAAATAGAAGAGAGACAGACAGAAAGAATGTGCATGCCAGGACCTCCTGCCACTGCAAACGAACTCCAGATGCATGTGCCACTTTGTACAACTGACTTTACGTGGGTACTAGGGAATCAAACTGAGGTTGTTAGGCTCTGCAGGCAAGTGCCTTAACTCCTGAGCCATGTCTCCAGCCTCTGCTTTAGGCTTTGTTTTAGAAACAGAGTCTTGCTATGCAGACCAGGCCTCTAACTCATAATCCTCCTGCTCAGCCTCCTGAGTTCTAAGATTATAGGCTTATACACCATGCTGGGCTTGTCCTCCTATAAACTTTTTGAACTTACCCTTTGGAACTTTGATATCTAATTTAAAAATCCTTTACACAATGAATTTTCTGTGTCACTATACATTGATCTCTACTTTACTTCCTCCAAAAATGTTTTGCAAATCCAGATGGTGCTCTTCTAAAATCCAAGCCATCATTCAAGAGTTACTGAGATTTGGCCTCTCTCCCTAATTCCACCTCCAAGGCAATGCTGCCAACACCATGGTAATCACAACTGTACTTTAAAGAGATCACTATATTTAGGAAAAGTGGTATTCATCATTGCATTATTTCCTTTCCATGGCCCCATGAGGCAGACTCTTCTGCCCCTCTTTGTTGAAGAATGTGAAGTTAGCTAGATTAAACAACAGTGAATGCAGAGCAATTGAGTGCTGGCTCAAATACTTGTCTCTCTGACTACAGAATTCACTGAGCAACACTGCTCCAATGTCAATACTCACTGATATTTGGGGTTAAGCTACTAGGTGAATGTGGCCCTACTCATTAAGTGTATCTGTGGTCCCCCACCCCTATCAATGATGATCATGGGTGCCGGAGAGACGTGGGAAAACTCGAGAACACAAATGAACAGAAAGAGTGAACATAGGAAAGGGCTAGGGACATGGTGCAGTGATAGCATGTTTTCCTAGCGTGCACAAGGCCCTAGGTTTCATCCTGCTGGAAGGGTGGAGACAGGGGACAAGACATCAGGACAGAGACAGGAATGGACAACACAAAACCGAAGATGTGGCTGAAGGTCCTCAGAATCTTTCAGGTGACCTTCTGTTTGTAAGGTTTAAGAGTTCCATTCTTTCTGGTTGTAAAGGTAATAATGCGGGACAGAAACAAATTGTTTTCTGGACCGGACAGAATGACGCACACATCTCTTACAAGCTCCATGGAAAAGTGTGGGCAGGAGTCATACGGCCAGGTAACAGACTTTCTAATGACAGATATAGTTATTTTGATCACTTGTTTCAACTGTTAATTAATGTCCAAATTATAAGAGATAAAAATGATTTGCCATATTAAAACTATTAGTGTATTATCAACAACATGAAATTTATCAAAATAGAATAGAAAGGAGAGGCCTTGAAAGCCATTGTCTGTGGTGATATGGCTGCGGGTGGATGGGAGCAGCCAGAGAGAAGGGAAGCTGAGAGAAAGCTACAGTAGAGACAGCTGGGAACAGAAGGAGGGGGAAGGCATCTTCCAAGCAATGCCATCTGAGTCTTTTCTTATAAGATGCTTGCATGGGTTTCAATTTTTTTAAACCTTTTTTTTTTTTACCACTTTGTCTGCCCAAAGCTATTTAAAGAAACTTTATTATTTCAATGGGAAAAAACTTAAATTCTGTGGGCAAAATATTAAAGAAAATACAATAAAATAATGTAAAGTAAAATTTAATAAGAAACGTGGGTTTGGGAAAGGTTGGCTTTTAAAGATTTATTTTCTGAAATCAATTTTTAAAGCTCCTAAGCAGAAATAGGATGTTCAGTTCTTGATCACTATCACTTCTACAGGCCCAGTATTGTTAGGAAAAATAACCCAAATGTTAAAACTTTTCTTCAAGGATTTAATGAACTTTCTCTCCTGTTAAAATAAAAATAACCTACTTTCTAACACCAATTCTGACTAAAGCTAGACTCACACTAAATTAAATAAGGATTGCTTAATTTTTTAATAGTTTCCTACATTTTTCTTTTACTATCACAGCAAAACCAATTTTTAAATTTTTAATATATTATGGCATGTATACGTGTGTGTGTGTGTGTAAGTATACATATGTGTGTGAACCTGTGTGTCCAGGCTGGAGGACAAGCCCTCGGGTATTACCCTCAGGTATGTCATCCATTTCTTTTTGAGACACTCTGTCATCGTCTTGGAGCTCACCACTTGGACCAGACTGGCTGGCCAGAGCTCCAGGGATCTTCCTGTCTTCATCTCCCCAGGGTTAAGATTACAGTCACATGCCTCTACACCCAGTATTTACATGGGGACTAGCGCTCAGCCTCAGGTCCTCATGCTTGTAAAGCAAGTTCTACCAGCTGAATCATCTCACCAACCCCTAATTTCATGAGTTTTATAAGATTAACCTTATATATCTTAGTAACATTTTTGCAAAAATTGACATTAATCAATGCACATGTAAATGTCAACAACTATAGAACTTGATCTTACAACTGCTCCGATATAGATGCTTATCTTGTGAAACATGGCATTTGTTTAACTTGCTATATTAAAAAATGGCTTTAAGATTTCTCAATAGTTCTTCTAGGGTTGCTTGCATTTGTAATATGCTTGTTTGCTTTCAAAAACAAATCCATTTCAATCACTGCCCTGGCCAAAGTTTAAACTTAAAAATAGACTTAACAGCTAATCAATAGGTTAATCTGCTGATGCAGTGGAGTATATCAAGACACGACCAGAGGTCATCCTACTAAAACAGTAAACAACTTCTTCTCAACACAGTTCAGCATAGAAAATCCACCCTAGCAATCAAACCTCACCGCATGGATTTAGTTACATGCGGGGCCTCAATAAATGTTTGCTAAAATTGATGCTGAATCAAATATGTGCCAAACTGCTCCATAGGAAGACATGATATGATGAGACTAATCCATAAATAGTTCAGAGCTATAATTCAGATCATCTGTTTTTCTACAATAGAATTCCTTTAACACAATTGTGTTTATTAGTCTTTTTAAAAATATATAAATAGATATAACTCTAGCCATAGTGAATGCTTTCTGAGTTAACACTGTTTTTGCACAGGAAAGTTTTGTAATGAGGAAAAAAGTATAAATTGTTCTTGCAATCTATATGGAATTGCCTTAATTTAAACATGACCTAATTAGGCCACTTTCTGGGTGACCCTGTATCAGGCTTTTACTTTGAAAGAGCAAGTGTTAAAAAAAGAGAGTTTCACTCTCTGATGGAGACTGTTTATATTTTGCAGAAGGCAGTGAGAGAGCCGTGGTCATGCCAATCCCACAAAAGAGCCACAGGAGAATGGCTGACACCCTGGCAAGAGATGAACCTCCTCAGGCCTATCGTTTGGACCCTAAACAGTACCCTTGAGAGAGTGGCGGTATAAGCGAGAGACCTATAACCACAGCCAATCAGCCAACCTAGGATAAGTCAACGGGACAGACACGGATTTCCAACACATCCCAAAGCAGAAGTACAGAGTATCTTAATATCTCAACAATAAAGCAGACTTAAAACTCACCCACCATGACTCAGGGAACTGAGAGGAAGAGGGGGCAGAAAGACTGTAAGAGCCGTGGTGGGGGAGAATATCCAGAGACATTACCCCCTTGGCAACAACACACAAGGGGGGGGGGTACCTGGCTTACTACTGTGATACCCATAAACCCCCAACCCACAGGTTGATCCAGCATCCCCACTGAGGAGGTTACCCAGTGTGTTGGAGACAAGGAGGAGGGAAATGGGGTACCAATAATATTTGCCCATACAACCATACAATGTATCTAATTTTGAACAATAAAGATATATATATATATATATATATATATATATGAGTTAAACTGCAAATATTTTAAGTTTTATCCTTACAGAGTTGTGCTGAATGCAAAGATTAGGTGACCTTTCACAACAGCATTGAAATTACATCCAGTCAGTGTGGGTACACAATAAATTCTCCTCATCTATCTGTGACTCAAAGATGCCAATATAATACCAAACAATCTAACATCAAGTGAGTTCCGAATCTCCTGTTTGGTAAGCAAATGCCTCCTAGGCAGCCAAGCCAGGTGAGTAGCATCATTAATACCTAATGGAAAACAATACTATGGAACGAAGTGACTTCTTCCCTTCCTCTGCAAAAATGTGAGCCATCATGAGGACATTTTTATAGTATTTATGTCACATCTATGAAGAAGCCTTTCATTGCTCACAAAACTCCTTTGAAATGTATGCAGGAATTGGCAGTTATTTTGAATTTCTTGAGGCCAACACCAGACAGTGCTCCCCTCTGAGGGATGTATACAAACACACCATGAATCTGGGTGATAACAACAGCCCCAGGTAATGTCAAGCATGGTTGAAGGCCAGTACCCTGAGCCAGAGTACCTGGGTGGGTGGTACCAATGTGAAATGGCCTCGTGTGTTGGAACAGTTGGGCCCTACCTGGTAGCACTGTTTGGAGAAGTTGTTGACTCTTTGGACGTTGGGCCTTCCTGGCGGATATAGGGCAAGAGAAGTGAAATTCATGGATTTTAGCCCAGCCCTGGGCTCTCTGCTTCCTGCCTGCTGAGATGCTATAAACAGCCACCTCACATTCCCTTTGCCTCAGCTCTGAGCTGTTCCAGCTGCCATACCTTCCCCACCCTGATGGATTGTATCTTCTGAACTTTGAGCCAGAATAAAACCTTTCTGCCTTAATTTGTTTCTGTCAGGCATGCTGTCATAGGAAAGAGAAAAGTACCAAATACAGAAAATTGGTGCCAAGTGTGGAATTGTTGCTGTGATCAACCTAACCATGTGGTTTGTAGTTCTTAGGAACTGGTTTTTGAAAAGATTATAGAAGAGGTTTGAAGCTCTAGGTTAGAGAAACCTAGAATGCTATAAAGAGCTTAATGAGCCATTCTGCTGGAACTTGGAAGACCAGAAGACCAAGAGAAATATGGACAATTAAGACTATTCATGAAGTTTCAGAGGGAACAAGAATTCCAGTGGGAATTGAGATAGAAGACATTCACATTTCATTCTGGCAAAGAATCTCGCTATAATTTGTCCATGTTCTGAAACTTTGAGTGAGGCTGAGTTTCTTTAACTTTTTATTGATAGCTTCCATAATTATAGACCATAAACCATTATGATTCCCTCCCCACCCTCCCTCATATCTCTTCCCCTTCTCAATTAGTCTCTATTTTGTTTTGGTGTTATCATCTTTTCCTCCCATTTTGTGTAGGTATTATTGGTGTCTGGAAGTTTGCATTGTAAGCAGTCCTCCCCTTCCTTTGGCTCTTACATTCTTTCCGCCACCTCTTCCACAATAGACCCTGAGCCTCAGGAACTGTGAAAGAGATGTTCCAGTGCTGAACACTCCACTGTCATTTCTTGAACCCCAAGTGCCAGACATGGGTCTGAAGGGTTTGTTGTCCTCCCTACTAAGTTGCACTCTTCCTTTGGTCCAGTCTTTCCTTGCAATGTCCTGACTCCTCTCTCTTGGAATAGAAATGGCTCTCCTGTGTCATTGTGTATTACAAGTATATAACTTGGTTTTGTTTGTCTCTTTCTTTGGTTTTGTTTTGTTTTTAAGAATGCCTTGAGTCTCAGAAGACATTTTGGACTTTTATATAGTGTTGCTACTGTTAAGATTATGGAACTTTTGAAATTGAACTAAATGCATTTTGCATTATGAGACGGCCATAGCCTATGGGAGCGAGGGGCAGAATTTTATAATTTGAATGTAAAATGTTCCCATTTGTTTAAATAGTTGGTCTCCAGCTGATGGCACTGTTAGGAGGGCATTGGGCCCAACGGGTAGATGTGGCACACTAGGGTGGCCCATGGATTATACCTGACCCTGGTTCTAATCCATGCTCTCTCTACTTCCTGACTTCTGAGCTGCTGTGACCCACTGCCTCACACGCCCATGCCATCCCTGCTCCACTGTGATCGATTGTGTCCCCTGAACAAAACAAACCCTTTCCGTCTTAAGATGGTTCTGCCTGGTATTCTATCATAGCGATGAGAATTACTAATACACGGAATTGTTACCCAGTTCTGACACTCTCGAGCCAGATAGCACTGAGCCTCAGTCTCCTTGTCTGAAAATAGGTTGTATTTAAAAACGCCAACCTCAACATATTACTGTAAATATTAATTAATGTATGGAAAGTACTGACAAAGTGGTCACATGAAGAGCAAACAGTTAATGTTAGCCATGCCTTCTTATAACTCAGTGTCCCATTGTTACCATAAGTCTCTAGTCAGTTTAATGCTTGGATTTATTATCATTGATTTCAAACTCAAATACGGTCCTACTCAGAACCACCAATAGGCTTTCTAAAAAGGCTATTTTATCCATTTACTTTCTTGCTCAAAAACTTTCAATGGCTCCCTGCCCCAGGAAAAATGCCCAAAACTCCTTGTAGACCAGCTTCCAAACTCCTTGTAGTCAGACACTAGTCTGTCCAACTCTCTTCTCCAGTTATTCCTCTTCTTGGTACTATCCATCTGATTCGTGTTTCTATTTCACTTTTCACATGCATACTATAGATGCACTATGTGTGGTTGGTAACTATTTGTTAATGTTATTTTTTTTCCTCTGGCAACCTGAAGCACAGTTGTTTATGTCTGACTGCAACCGGGGATCCAGAAAGCTGTGGTCTACCCAGAGGAAAGGTTTCTGCAGAAAACCCAGCCTGGCCACAGTGGATTCTGAGAAATTTAGCAACAGTTCCTAGGGTTTTAAGGCTGGTAGCACAGATTTGCTACAGTGTTTAGTCTCAGATGTGGTCAGGAAAATATTTTGTACATTGAAGCTATTTTTAAATGATATTCCTATGGAGGAGTTTAGAGAAAAATTCCCAAAGGAGAGGTCTAAAAATAAGACTCTAGAGCCCTCAAGAATTTAAAAAGTAGTAACTTCCTTGGCTAAATATTATCACAACTATAAATCTTATCCATCCCAATGTTCCCAATTGAGAGGGCCACTTTAACAGGAGTTCATTTTGATTTATTTATACAAAGTAACAAACTAATCTCTCTTTCTGATCAACAAAAAGCTTCTGGCCCCATTTACAAAACTGACTTAAAACTTAATGTTAGGATCGCTGGCTTCCTCTACAGTTCCACTGGGGCTCGGGGAAGGATATAGAAAAGAACAGTTTTCTTGGGACTAAGGAAAGGCCCCAGTGATAGGCTGATAACCCCTGAGGTTGAGAGGGACACTCTGGGTGTTTACCCTTAGCTATCCATGCAGGAAGTGAAGGGCAGCCTCCCTGACAGCTTCCAAGATGAACATCTTCCTTCCAAGAATGGTCTTTCATTTCATGGCAGTAGAAAAGGGACAGAGAGAAAAACTTACATAATTCTCATGACATAAATGTTGAACAATCTTTTTCCCTTGAAAGAAGCAGATTTACAAGCCCAAAGCCTTTTATCAACCCCAAAGTTCATACCTTCAATCTTGGGCACACATTAGTAGCCCTTGGGCAAACTAGGACTTGTAGGTGTGCTTTCTTTGGCACAGTGTTTTTACCTCACACGTGCTTTAATTTTTCTTCTATTTTTCTCAAAGCTCAACCAAGTATGTGCTTGGTTCCTTTTAAAAGAAACCCACTGCACAGGCTCCTGAAGGGAACAGATTATGATCGCAATTCAATATATTCATGTAAACTAAAAAGTCACCCAATGAGAAGCAGGAACTCCCATTGCACACCTATCAATTTTTCTCATCTCAACCCTCAGTTTACCCACAAGACTCAATAAGTCTAAAAGCATATGGAGTACACAGCAGCTGGTTTCTAGTCTCACACTGAAAAACCTGGCCTTGAATCTGCCACCAACAACCTTCAGCTTTGAAAATCAGTAAGCTGGAATTGTCACTGTGCAAATTTGAAATTTTACAGCCATCTTTCTAGTACCACCTGCCTTGTCAGGCTCGCTTCGAGTGAAGTGGCCTTTGTTTCGAGTTCCACCAGGATATTTCATGTTATGTAAAATGCATGACATCCGAGCTCTTGGCCATGAAAGGAGGCGGAGGACCGAGTCAGCCTTGGACATAAACACGACTCATCCAGTAAGTAGCCAGAGGGGGATGTTGGCAGCATGTAATTAGCCAGCTGGTCATCTGATCCAATCCACCCTGTGCTCTAACTGCCAAGTTTTAAAGCATTAAATGTGCCAGGCATAGTTCAAAACCAGATTTTTATAATCAGTTTTCATGTCACCTCCCTTCTCCTTAGCCGATTTCATGTACAAACCAGGGGTCAAATAAGTTAACACATCAAATAAGAGGGTGCTGAAGATTTTGGTGGGAACCAGTTGGTCACTCAGCATAAACTTTTCTTGAACTCTTGCTCAAGAAGAAAACTTCTTGAGTGTTAATTATTCTTGAAGCTGGAATGTTCAGAGACCATCTCATAGCCTTGTCCAGCTCCTTCATTAGGGCAAATATTTTTCCTTTTGGCCTGGGTTGCAAAAGATATGCCCGGTTATCAAAACAGACCCGAAGCATGAATGGAAGTAACGAAAAAATGTGATGTGCAAGACAAGGCCCAGTTCTTATCTTTTTCACATTTATGCATCCCATCTCTTATTTAGGAGTCTGGGAAATCAACAGCCATTCCTGGAATTTTTATACATACACATCTTAGCCCTCTCCCCTGGTTTAGGATCAGCCTGCCTGCATGCCACCTCCTGCTTGTCTGTCTCCTGGGCTTGTAATGTGTTTGCTTCAACTCAACTGAACTCAAATGACAGAGGCCTTGTAGACGCAAGAGCATTTCTACACACGAACTTTTCGTTCTGCCCTCTGATATTCAAGTCTGAAAATCTCCATGTGTTTGAACATTCTTGAGCAAGTAGTTTGTTGAGAGGGATCACACGTCTAGAGATTGATTTTCTGATGATGGAAATGGTAAGATTCTATCTGACATTGGTTCTCCAGCTAAGCAGTGGACATTTGAGATTCCAGGAAAAATGATTCTCACACAGGAATAGCTTGTGGGGACCACTCTACCTTGAGATAGAGATGATTGACAGTTTTGTTACTGTTATTTATGCTTCCCAATGCATAATAAATTAATCATTTTTAAAAATCTAGTTTTATGGGCTGAAGAGATGGCTTAGCGGTTAAGGTGTTTGCCTGCAATGCATAAGGACACAAGTTCGATTCTCCAGTCCCCATGTAAAGCCAGATGCACAAGAGGGCGCATGCATCTGGAATTCATTCGCAGTGGATGGAAGCCCTGGTGCTCCTATTTTCTCTGTTTCTCTATCTGCCTCTCTCTCTCTCTCTCTCTCTCTCTCTCTCTCTCTCTCTCTCAAATAAATAAATAAAATGTTTTTTTAAAAAATCTAGTTTTAGAAAGGGGACCACAAGATGAGGTGTTGAGGAAGGTGGAGAGTGTAATAGCATATATGTGACATGAAAGCAAAAAGAATATTAGGGGTAGAATGGTAGGGGAGGACAGAGGGAAGAGGGAGAAGATGGAATAAAGATAAAAACAAATTATTTTGCAAATGCCATAATGAAACTTTGCACTCTATGTGATAGAAATAAAAATAAAAAATGAGATAAAAATAAAAGTATTTTTTAATCTCTAGTTTTGAGCAAAAATTTCTAGTTTTGGGCTGGGGAAAAGGCTCAGCAGTTAAAGGCACTTGCTTACTATATCAGTTACATTTTGTTGCTAGGATAAAATATCTAACCAGAGGCACCTTTAGGTAAGAAAGGGTTTATTTGCACCTTACAGTTGTGAGGGGAAGTCATTATGGCAGAGAAAGCATAGCAGGAACAGGAAGCCAGACTGATGTCATCAGATCAGCAGGGAGGAAGTATGGAGTGTGAGGCATGCTGAATGCTCAACTGTCTCTCTCCTTTTTATACAGTCCGGTAACCCAGACTATGGAATGGTGCCACCCACAATGAGGGTGGATCCTAAGTATAAAACAGACATGCCAAGAGATTTGTTTCCATGGTTCAAAATCCTGTCAAGTTGACAACCAGAGATTACCCACTACACTTGAAAAACCTGTCTGCCCAGGTTCCATTCCTCAACAGCCGCAGAAAGCCAGGTGCAAAGTGGCACAGGCATCCATGATCCCAATACACCTCCCACAATGGGAGCCACAAACAGGAGAATCCAGAGCTCTTGACCAGCAAGTCTGACGTTCACTTGCAGTCTGGAAGTTTATTTGCAGGCAAGAGACCCTGCCTCAAAGTTGGTCTCTGACCATACATGTGCTGTGGCGCACATGCCCATACACTCACACACAAATATAATTTTTCAGTCAAAACAGTATTTTCTAGCTTCAAAGAGAAACAAGTTTTACTCTTCTAGCCCCAGAACCATAGGTTTCAAATAACCTTTATCATGAGAGTTAAGGTCTGTCCAATATGCTACCCGTTTTTAGTAATTTTATTTGTCAGAAATTAAAATACATGGTTAGGATGATTTTAAAGTGCACTCAGTGTGTTTCATACTGTCCGAGACAAGACTGGCTTCAAGTTGTCTGTGAGTTTGTTTTCTTTTATGGTTCCTAAAAGAAAAATCCCTGGATTTTTTTTCTTACCAGCTTCATTTGGTGCCAGAATCCCTGACATGTGCATCTGGGATCAGATGCTAAATGATGGTCATAACCCAAAGATGAACACATGTGCTCTTGTTACCACAGCCTGGGACAAGATGAAAGTGTTTGGAAGACTTCAGCAAGCTGCTCTGCTGCTCCTCTGAACCCACTTTCCCTCCCATCTCCTATTCTAATTTAGTCCTTCCTTCTTCCAGCCACCTGCTCGGTACACCATGTGTCTGTCCAGTTGTGCTTTCTGGATTCAGGTGGAGCCAGTCCCCTGCTGCTGACGCAGGCTGGCCTGTGCCTCCAGTGGACTCTCTGTCCCATGATGATATCATGTTGGCACATGGTCTGGGTACCACCACTTCATACAGTATCTCCACTCCACTCCAGACAGACTTTCATCTGCAACTAGGCTTTCCGTTAAGGAAAAATATTATTCCAAACGATATGTTGATGTCCTAACCTGATACCTGTGAATGAGACAACTATTTAGAAATGGCATCTTTGCAGATGTCAGGTTAAGATGAGGTCAAAGGTTAGAGTGGGCCCTAAATCCAGTAGGTCTGGTGTCCTTATAAGAAGAGGAAGTTTGAACCTGCGACATGGAAACACACGGTGGGGAATGCGATGTGAAAATGGAAGATTTTATAGCTGTAAGCCAAGGAATGTTCCGGATTGCTGACCACCGGAAGCTGAAGGAGGCATGAGACAGCCCTTCCTCATAAACCCCCAGAAGATCCCCACCTCACCAACACCTTGATTTTGTTCTCCTGGACTTCAGAATTGTGAGAGAATAAATTTGTTAATCTATCCAGTTTGTGCTATTTTGTTATGGCAGTCCAGGAAACAAATACAATTCCTCTCACGCTTTTGGAGACTTATTTGGTTCATTTAACAAACATTTATTCAGCACCTACTATCTGCCAGGGACTTTTCTGGATGTTGTGAAAAGCACCATAAATAAAACACTGTCTCTGTTGCTCCCAGACTCTAACAGCCTGATGGAGAGATGATGTCACACAGTTGGGGGAGAGGGCGGGAAGTCTTGCAGGGAGGACACTTATTCCAGCCCAGGGTTCAGGGAAGGCATCCTGAAAGAGATAAAGTTCAATCTTAAAGGATGTCCTCCCTAAAGGAAATCTGCACACAGAAGGAAATAAACAGCTTCTTGTCTCCCACCCCAGCTCTTAAAGCAGTCTCTTCCTGTAGCGCAGGTTTCAGTAGAAAATGAAAGCCACACATCGCATGATGATCCTCTCCAAAGCCTGAACTTTCTTGCCTCTTGGGCTTTGTGGATCAAGTCCAGTTCTCCTCAGGCCTGGTTTTAGGGAGGAAGAGAAACTCTGTGGCCATTTTTTCCCTTTTGTATCTAGATATCATATCATAGGAAGTATTAATGCCATACCGTTTGTCTTTGAAGATATTATTGCTTGTGAAACACAAGATCCTTTGAAGCCACATTAAAGAAAGTAAGGTACAGTCAGATGTGACAGTGCACACCTGCAATTACAGCTCCTTGGACAGGTGAGATAGGAAGATTGCAAGCTCAAGGCCTGCTTGAGCTACATAGCAAGTTCAAAACCAACCTGGACAGCTCAGCTAGACCCTGTCTCAAAATAAAAGTAATAAAAGAGCTGGGGGTGTAGCTAAGTGGTAAAGCAGTTGCCTAGCATGTGCAAGGTCCTGAGTTCAGCCAAGAAAAAAGGGGAGGCTGGGAAGATAGCTCAACAATTAAAGACACTTGCTTGCAAAGCCTGCCAATATGAGTTTGATCCTCTCTGACACCATGTAAAGCCAAACTCAAGGTGGCACGTGAGTATGTAATCTTAAAGTACCTAAACAATAGGAGGCAGAGCCAGGAGAACCACTCGGTTCTAGAGGGCCACCTAAACTGGCATTCTGTCTCAGTAGTAAGAGACCTTGTCTCAAAGAAGATGGAAGAACACAGATACTTCAGTATTGCCCTCTGACCTCCACATGCATGCTGTGGTGTGTGCATGCACACACACACACACACACACACACACACACACACACACACACACACACAATAACTTTTTTAAAGTAAGGTGCAAGGTCTTCTCAGAAGAGCTTATTGGGTCCATCCCACAACAAAACAATATATCAGGAAGACAACCAAAAGTAAAATGATACACCCACAGTTTGAAAATTTTTTAAAATAAATTTTAAAAATTAATCATAGCTTCACCCTCCATAGGCTATCACCATTTTAATATTTTGATCCTGCTAGACTGTTTTTCAGGCACAGTTTCTATTTTGGTTTTTTCTTTATATTCATAAGCAATCTGCTATCCAATCTTTCACACACAATATTACAGTGTAAACACTTTCCTAGACCTTTAGAAACTCATTATAAACATAATTTTAATGGCTATGAAATGTTTGGTTGCATAAATGCCCAGAGTTTACTTAATCAGTCTTTGGATTGGCCATTTAGGGTAGATCATAATTTTTTAAATAGCCTTCACATAAACTTAATGAGCTTTTAAGTGGAGATTTTAAGTAATTTCATCATAGACTGACAGCGGTCTTGTGATACAAGGACCGGTTTAACATCAGGAAGTTGACTTTAAAACAAACACAGAAAGACAAAGACTTTGAGGATGTCAGCAGTTCTCCTCTGCCCCCACCTCCCTGAGGTTTTTTCCTTCTTTGGCCCATAGCTCTCTGTGGCTGATACAACTCATCTCCACTCCTTGGTAAGCTAGGTATGATGTAGTAAGTACTTGAGGCCTCTGCTCTCCTCCTTGAGCTGAATGTTATTCAAGTCCCCCGTTTTCTGGTTCAAGACAACCATCTCAATGCCACTCAGATTTGCCTTGCTGATAGTTGGCTCAGGGCCCCAGCAGAGTCTGTATTTTTAACTAAACCATCATTCCCACTTCACCCCTAAGGTGCTCTCTATGGTGGTTTAATTCAGGTGTCCCCCATAAATTTGTCTTCTGGATGCTTGATCCCCAGATGATGGCAATTTTGGAACTGGAACCTTGTTGGAGGTGTGTTGCTGTGGGGGGGGGGAGTCTTATGGGTGGTATAGCCAGCCTCCCCTTGCTAGTGCTTGCCACTCCCCTGCTGCTGTTATCCACCTGATGCTGGCCAGGAGGTGATGTCCAGCCTCTGCTCATGCCATCACTTTCCCTGCCATCATGGAACTTTCCCTCCAGTCTGTAAGCCAAAATAAACCCTTTCCTCCACAAGCTGCTTTTGGTTGGGTTCTTTTTGCTAGCAGCAAGAGAGCTGACTACAACACTCTTTAATAAATAGCCTCTCTTAGGCTTGGGAGATTGCTCGGTAGTTAAAAGAACTTCCTTGCAAAGCCTGCTGACCTAGGTTTGATTCTCCAGTACCCATGTAAAGCCAGATGCACAAAGTGGTGCTTGTCTGAAGTTCATTTGCAAGAGACCCTGGTACCCCCCACACACACAAATATATACAAATTTTTAATTTTAAAAAAAGAATCTCATTCACATACAGCTGCAGTTACCTTCTCATTGCACAAAACACCTGGCCAAAAGCATCTTCTTGGGAAAGGCTTATTTTGGCTCACAGACTTGAGCAGAGTATTCCCTGATGGCAAGGGACAATGTGCATGAGCAGAGGCTGGACATCACCTCCTGGCCAACATCATGTAGAAATTAGCAGGAGATGGGCCAAACACTGGCGATAACACCCACCCCAAACAATATGCCCACTCCATCAAGGCTCCATTTACCAAATTCTCACTCAGGACACGTGAGTCTATGGGGAACACCTGACTCAAACCACCACAATACCCTAACCAGTATAAAGTGCACACACACACACACACACACACACACACACACACACACACACACTATGCTTTTTATATTCTCTGTATTTTTCAGTTTCTGTTGTTAACTTAGCCTACTGTGCTGCTATAAGAAAACACCTCATACTGAGTAATTACAAACAACAGATACTTACTGCTCATAGTTCCAGAGGATAAAGAGACCAAGATCAAAGTCTCAGCAAGTTTGGTATCTGGTGAGACCTGGTCTTTACTTCCAGATTGGTGCCTTCTGGCTGTGTTCTCACATGGTGAAGGTCAAGAAAAAGGATAAGCCTACATGTAAGGAAGGTCTAGGCAACTCTCATAACCCTCTTTTTATAAGTATTAATCCCATTCATGAGGGAAGAGCTCTCATAGCCTAATTACCTCTGAGAGGCCTGATCTTTAACACCACAACCTCCAAGTTTAAGCTCCAACAAAAGAATTATGAAGGCACACACAATTCTAATCCATCTACCACCAATGTTCCCAGAGGCCCTGACCCTGAACCTCGTCTGATCATTGAAACCCAGACTCTCTTACCTGTGCTTGTTGACTTGGGTTCTTGAAAGAAGACATTGTCAAGACTTCAGATACTTCTTAAACGGCTGAGGCTAGATGTGGTTGCACCCCTTAAGTCAAATACACTACCCTCCCATCTCATTTTGCTATTGGGAAAGCTCATCCATCCATCCCCTTCCCCAACATACCTCAGTGCCCACCCCACTACCACAGTGAAAAGTTCTAGCAGCAGCATCCAAACACACCATTCTTGCTTGCAGTAAATAAATAAAGTATCATAGCCTCTACTTTGAAATACACTTGGATACCAGCCCTAGATACAAGTTCACAGAACCAGAAAAGAGACTTTTTTTTAATCATTCATTTTGCATCAAAACCTGGTTGTGCTTCGCTCCTGAGGCAGCTATAATGAGTCGGCATAATCCTCATGGCTGGAACAATACAAGTGTTATAGTCTTATAGTTCTGGAGACCAGAAGCTCAAAATCAGTCTCCTTGAGCCAAAGTCATGGTGTTTGCAGAACTACATTCATTCTTGGGGCTTGAGAAGCCAATATAGTCCTTACCTCTTCCATCTTTTTGTGGGCTCTGGTGTTCTTTATCTTGTGGTCACATCACTCTAATCCCTCTATTTCCGAAGTCATGTTGACATTAGTTTTCCTCTGTGTGTGTTCAAATCTGCCTCTGCCTTCCTCTTACAAGCATATGTGTGACTGATGTTCAGGGCCCATCAGGATAACCTCACAGGGCAAATCCCTTAACTTGCATCGGCAAGAACTGCTTTTCCTTATAAGGTAGCATACACAGGGGTTAGGACCTGTCATCTCCTTGTGGACATTATTCAGCCTACTATACTGACCTGGATGAAAACAAGGCTATCATGATCTTTAGCCCTCTCACCGAAGAAATATTCATGTGTGGGATTACAGGTACTGCTCCCGGCCTTATAGGGATCTTGAGTGATTTCCAATATAGGTACTATCCATCCTTTCTGAAATTAGAGCTATTCTCTCATTCCAAATGCTTGAACTGAGGCTTGCAGACAAAGGTTTGTCACCCTGAATTCCCCTGCCTCAGAGCAACAGTTCTTGCCACCTACAGAGCAATTAACAGCCCTTTTACCTACACATCAATCCAATAAGGTAAGCAGTACAGGTATCACTATTTCTGTGTTAGAGATGGGAACTTGAGGTGTCTTGCCATGTCCCCACACTCAGTAGCAAAGACTAATTTTCACTGGGTTTATCAGAGCTGCCTCCCCGGAGAGGAGTAATCTAAAATCAATTACTCCTTGAAGCATACAATTTGAATATACTTACTGGTGAAGGTTAGAAATAGCACTTTGAATCCTGTCAAATGACAAAACAGATAGGCCCTGAGCCAAAATTACACAAAGGAGACATGAAAGGTACAAGAAAATATTGTCAAAAATCAAAAGGCAGCCGTGAAGGCCATGTGCTGAGCTGGCTTGCCTTTTTATTACTCTGAATTTTATTTTATTTTTCTTACTTATGCATTGTCTAGTTTGGGGTTTCAGGAAGAAAAGGCTGCACTGGTGTAGAATTTACATTTTGTTTCAAGCTGATACATCACTTATAAACTGCAGATTACTGCTTCCCTTCAGGGATTATCATGAGAATTAAGTGAGAGCGTAGGACATGCCTATCACAGACTTGTGGAAGGTGACTGATCTCTCTTCCTCCATTCCATTCTCTTTTCTCTGGCCAAACAACCTCATGAAACTAAGTCTTTGGAGACTCAAAATCACCAGCTGTCAAGCTGCTGAGTGCTGCTACTCCAGCCAAAGTCCTGGGCAGTTCAACCAAGTCACTTACATGTGTCTGCCCATTTTGCACAGGAGGAAGTTGT